>LPNX010222435.1:5241-21923 GCA_001517045.1 Pseudotsuga menziesii | reverse complement strand
TGAGATAATTTTAGTGATATCTTATAAAATGTGAATTTTATATGTAGTTAACTATTGCAAATAAAAATTTGATAAATTATTTATTTTTACTATATTCTTTCATCCATGTCTTATATTCTATATAAATATTTTAATAACTTTTTTGAATTGTTTCATATTATTAATTGAGTTAGATTTGACATTATGTAAGTTTTGGATAAACAAGTTGAAGATGAAAAAGTGGAAAAAAGAAATATCAACAATTTGGTAGTGTCCAATTACAAGCTTATGAAAAGGCTTCATTTGCTTTATCCTATTTAACTAAAGAACAAAGTGAAGGTGAACTATTTTGACTAGCATACCAAGCCCAATGAATACTTGATTGATGCATTATATCTTTACGTTAATTTTTTCTTTTTTCCAAAATCATAATTACCTACCATTTTCTTAAGTTAAAAACCTTTAATCCTTCGAAATATACCTTGGTGATAGTTTTCATGGCCTTCAAGTTTATTTTGTTGTTTTTGGTAATCGAGTAAAAGTTCATATTATTTCACGACCTTAATATATATCTAGATTTTAGGAAGCATTTTGATTATGGTCATATTCGTGTCAATTTTTTTTATGTTTTTTTTTAATTCTCTTGCATGTGCTTTTTTGTTCTACATCATTTTGCAATTGTAAGTGGATAAGTTGGTATAAACCTTATTGCAAGGTTATATTTTGGGATTTCCCTTTGTGAAGCATATAATTTACTTTTATTTTTATGTTGGGGAAGATATGCATAAAAATAGATTTTACACTTGGTGCAAAACACTTTGCAAGATATGAAAGTGGAGAAAGTTGTACATGACATGGTAATAGTTATAAATTATTAAGGAATAACTAGTTATTGTCCTCTAAGACTATGTTCATTTTAGAAATGTTATTCTAAGATATAGGAAATATTTTCATGGATGGCCTAATTCAATAAGATTATCATGGGGCCATGAGTGGAGTTGATTATTTTCTCTTGTAACAAACATTATGTGAACTAGTTCAAAAAAACCCTTGTTATCCATCCAAAACTATCAATGTCCAAGCATCTTTTGGAAGAGAATAAAGCATGAAAAATGATTCTTTAAGAAGCATTGCATATCATAACTCTTGTTACATCAATCATGAAGCATTAAGCCTTTTCCAATGGATTGGTGTATTAAAGAAAAGAAGCTTGGTTGCATCAACTAAGAGAGGTACTCTTATAGTTTATGGTTGATGAGATCTATGGGTCTGTATGACGTATGTGGTAACACTAATATAAAAAAATTAAAAAATTGTGTCGAACATACCATTTCCATGAAGAAAATAAATAAATGATGCAAAATAAATAAATTATACATCCATGTTAAAATTGGATGTTATAAGCATTGAGAGGTTTAGACCTGGGATTTTATATCTCACATTGCTTAATAGATATAAGGATAAGATAGATCTATGAGAGTACCATCTTAATTATTAGTGGGAAATTTAGAAGTCAAATTGTCATAGTAAATTGTTCTAAATCTTTATGTCGATATTTTACATGGAAAACAATTTAAGTATCATGTGACATTTTGGCATCCACTTATTTTTAGTATTAGTCCCACTAGATTCTCTAGAACCAAGAGTATACCAATCTCATCTACCTACTTCGAATTGTTTTTTTTTTTAAACTTAAAAGGAATGATTATTACACTCTAAACAAACTCAAGTAATTGCGTGTCAGACTATTACAATCATTGAAAGGGATGAGAACAAAAAATTGATGGTTAGAGGTAAAAATTTATATGGCTTGATAATTTCATGGTAAATGGAGTAGGAAAACATGATCCATAGAGTAACATAATCCCTAACAAAATAAGCGAGGGCAACCTAATCCCTACCTAATTTCTAATTAACATCAGTACTAAAATATGCAAAGGAATTTCCTAAGAACTATTGTGTAGAGAACCACAGTAAGCCCAAAGAACCCAATAAACAATGTGATTAAGTTGGCCCAGTTTACCATTTCACAAATAGAAGTGCCTATGGATGTGGAATTGAAGCTATGTTAAGTATACGCTTAATGAATTCTTTAATTTGAATTCTTCTACCCACCCATCACAAAACCAAACCATGTTGTTGAAGGTAAGATTATCGTACTCAGATTTGCCAAGGGAAAAAATTATGACTCAGTTTAAACTTGGCCTTTAACTTACCTAAGATATGTATTTTATAATTTTACCCCTCGGAGACTTCAATGTTGTAAACACAATCACTTTGCACCATTTTTATAGTCCTATATATATCTAATATAATAAAGTGTACACCAGATATGTGTACAGTTCAAACAATCTCTTGTGTAATTACATACTTGCCCCCTTGTTTGTTTACTTGTATGTGAGTATCCTTACATTTTAAAAACAGATCATATCAGTATGCAATTGAGGAGCAAGGTTGTCAAAGGTGAAGAGATCACAATCGATACAACCAGCCCCATCGATTTCCACAATGGCATGTCATACACCATTCAATTCTCATAATGCATAGAAATGTTGCAATGCGAGTCAAATGTGAGAACTATCAAACAATGGAAGTTGATCCTTATCTGATATGATGTGGCCAAATTTATTGTCTGAATTCATCTTATAAAAACATTTCAAGGCAATTATAAGTTATAACATAGCATGGAAAGTCTTTCCGGTAAGTTTTCTCTCAACGCATCAATGTCTTCCAAATGGCAAGAAATTTCTAGCTATACAAAATTGGTTTGAGATAATGACTTGACTTCACCTCCCTCAAAAGACTGTTATGACAACAAATTATGTAGAAAGAAGTGATCGCAGAGTTCAAAATCCAATATGGATGATGATTTAATGGAAAAAAAAGGACAGATAACACAAATATTATTCTCTTGCCAATAGCCTTCGAAAATGCTAATCTCGGTCAGAAAACAAACCTGCCTAGATTGTTTGGAAAACTAGAAAGAATACTGTAACCTTGCAAAAACACATGCAGACATGGCCAAATTGAAAATGGGAATTTTATGAACCTTTGCCTTTGGATTTCCAAAATACCTTGGTTTGCTCAAAGCTAGGTTAAGTTTGTAACTTTCCCCTTTATTAGACGATTTTGATGACAAGTGAAAGGACAACATTGTTAACATTGGTTGCATTTCCACCGCCAAAAGAAAAGGTAGATCTCGGCATGGGAATGATTAGATTTGGCAAGTTTAAGCCAGAAACACCAACTCCATAAGCAATGGAAGTGGAATTCACTGAAGGTAAAGGCATCGACACTTGTGGATCGAATGGCTGCGCCCCCAATTACTGGACCAACCTGCTATTATAATTCCATAAACACCTAGGGAAGATATGGCAGATAGATAAATTATACCTATGTCTGAATCTGACAATCCCTTACCATTATCAAAGGTACAACGTCCCGAGCAACCAAACTTAGCATAGATGTAACCACTAGAGCCATTCTAAATAGAGATAACTTAGCAGCAAGCAGTAATTCCAGAATCCTAGCTTTGCTTTCTCCCCCTAGCCACGTTAAACTATGCCAAATGTATTTTTTATTTAGAAGGAACTTCCACACTAATGGGAACATAAAAACATACCCATCATTGCCCCACATTGGGCATTAACAACACGATATGTAAGCCATCCGCCAACCCGCGAGGAATCACTCAGCTATGTGGAACATAGACACCAACAAAGAAAAGAATTAAATGGCATTTTTAATCAGAGGATTAAACACAGTATTCCTTACCTCCAAAAATGCTATCCGGTGGCTATGTGTGCCCTCCTCCAATGTGTCTTCTCCAACACTACTATGCACCAGAGAAACCCACCACAAACCCATGACCAGAAAATGGTGGATAAAAATTGTGAAAAAATGCTATGCACCAGAGGACCAATACTGCTATGCATCACAGTGGAAAAAACCTGTGAACAAATGCTATGCACCAGAGGACCAACACTGCTATGCACCAAAAAAACCACCCTCCAAATCCAGAAAAAACGATGGAGAAAAACCTATGCAACATCATACAAGTGCACGCAAGCTTATGTCTTATGGTGGAGGCACGATTATCTACTTTGAAATAAAATAAGCCCCATCATATTGCATATTTATATAGCAAAAAAAACACCTTTTACCCTTAATATACCACCAATATATTGGTTTATAATTTTTATATTTTTAACCCCCCAATATGAATGAACATGATATCATATTGGTCCCTAGGGTATGCCCCCATGGAAGGGAGAGAGAGAGAGAGGACTCAGGGATGGTGAAGGAGAGAAATAGCGATGGAGAGAGGGTATGTGGATGTGTGCTAGATAGACAAAGGAGGGGAGTTGTTCATAGAGGGAGAAAATGTACGGTGTTCCAATACTAATGTATATGTAAAATTGTCTTTTAAATTAACGTAATGAAACATAAATGTGATATAACACGTGTTATATCACATATGCGATATAAAACACATATGCGATATAACGCATATGTGTTTTGTAAAATTTAAAAATTTGGCAGGAACAAGTCTTGGCATGATGTTCGGAAAAAGATTTGGACTACCGAACCTATTGGCCAGGACAAATAAATGAGGGCTATTGCGTGTATTTCAGAACTCTATGAATATGCTCAGCTTTGATGGTGTTTTTTTCTATGATCAACACAATATTTTTTTATGAAAATATAGAATATTGTAGAATACGATCTAAAGATTCTGAATATGTAATTTTTTCCCAAAAATGTATGTTTTATTTATTTATTTATTATTATTTCTAAATGACACACGTTAGTTTTAAAAAATAGATACAACGATTTATTTTTATATAACTTTTGATTTGCTTCACCATTTCACAAGAAAACAATATGGTGCACTAAAGGAGAGCAAGCTCTATAATGTTATATATAGAAATCAATAATTTCATTAAGTTTTTCCCCTAAATTGTTGCACATGCACAAAACGTGTTTGTTTCAAGGTTTTTAGACTTCAATAATTAATAATAAAAATAATAATTCATGAAATTTTTTGAATAAATATTGTTTCACTAGTACCATATGTCCTTTATATGCCGGCAAGATTTTATCCAAAAATGACATCATTTATCTCATATAGCATTGCACCCGCACAAACATATATGTTATGATGTATTGAAAATTTGAAATCCAAAATAGGGAAACTAATTTTATAATCATTTACACAAATTTTATATAGATAAAAGTTATATATTATGAAAGCTTATTCAATTACCTAATTTTTTTCTTTTTACTTCATTTTCAATTCCATTAGGGAAGTACCTCTATTTGTCACCTAAAGTCATAGGTTCCATGGTTTTTCATTGTTATGTGGCATCTACAGTGCCTTTAAAGGAGTCCATTATTGTGACTCCATCCCATATCCTACAGTATCTATTATGGGCGTAGAGTGATTGGTAACTCCACATACCGTACCCATTTCTTTGCATTTGCATTCTATAGAAAAGGGCAAGGCATAGTCTTCATTTCTAGTTGGTATTTTTCCCCATAGTGGGTTTTTCCAAGATAAATCCTATGTTGTTGTGTGGATTGTGTATTTATTTTCTCTAGTCATTTTACTTTTAGTTCTAGATATTTAATATTTAGTGGAAATAACATATTTAAAGAACTAATTTGTAAGATTTTCGATGGAATATCCACGACATTTTACGAATCATCCACCAAGAAGATAAAGTGCAATAATCCCTCCAACACTATCTCCAAGGAAAGATGTCATCTTCTCTCTTCTTCACAATTCCACCTCACGTTTTTCCCAAAACTCTATTCTTCAATAACCAATCATAAAACTTTAATCGTAGAACTCCAAGAAGCTCCAATAAACTACAAGAAGACCAAAAAATACTAGTTCCTAAGAAACAGAGAAAAACAAGTACATGTAGAGAGAGAGAGAGAGAGAGAGAGAGAGAGGGAAAGTTCTCTCATATTCTTGACCATATCTCTACTTTGTAGTGAAGAAGAATGAACACAAAATTCATGTTAATGAAATACTCTATCTTTCCTTTATTTATAAGAGAGCTAAAGAATGCACACAATAATATGTGGGAACCAACCCTTACAACCATTCTATATGTGTCATTATGTCTTACACAAGTGAGAACTTCAAATATAGAGTACAGGTGTCGTCATCCAATTATGATGTCATGCACAATAATTATTCCAAGGTCATGTAGCTATATAATTCAAGATCACTCCATCTTTAGCCTCAACAAAATCCATATAAAAAAATTACTCTACTGCGTAAGAACATTTTCAAAGCCATAAGTGTTCTAGAGTCATCTTCGATCCTTTAAATATGAACCCCAGATGCCATGTGGTATCTAGCGCTCAAGTCCCTCCCCAATAATGTACAATACTCTCTATCACTTATATTTATTTTTCCCACAAATTGAATCAAGCTCCATGTGGCCATCATGAAGTGTGTTCACCACCTAGGAAAGAGATCTCTAACACCAAATAGAAGGCCACTAAGACAACGTTCAACTAAGGTCAACCATCAACTAAGAAATATATCTCATGTATGCATATTCATCATTGATCGATGTCCCTTGATATTGCATGAGATCTCCAACACCCAATAGAAGAACACTTAGCGATTGAGGTCAACCACCAACTAAGAAAGATATCTCATGAGTGCATATATTCCATAGACTAATATCCCTTCATATTGTGAGGATTTCATTTGTGATATTTTCACACGGACCAACCTTGTAGGATCTCATGGTGAGATATTTTGATATATTTGTGGTTATGTTGATGGTATGATGGTTTGCTAGGAGACGTTGGATGATGTATGCATGTGCTAATGGTTAATATTTTCGAGCATTGTGTAATCATCCCTTTTCTTAGTGGCTAGGTGGCTAAAGTAATATCACCTAGCTTTGATAAAAGTTTTTAACACTTAGTGCATTTTATCTACTCAGAACTCATCAACATAGGTTTTGTAAGTTATAAGTGTTAATAATTTCTCAAAGGTGTTATGATAAATTAAAAGGGGTTTTCTTATGGCCATGTTTTTATTTCATAAAGGTGTTATGAAAAATTAAAAGAGGATTTTCTATTATCTGATTTTTATGTACTAGTGTAGGAGTTCATTTGAAGGTGCTAAATTCATTTATGCATTCAAAAACATACAAAAGAAATTTCCTAATGCTTAAGTGGTTTCTCCTATTCTCATATGTGGTGGATTAGTTAGTTGACCTAGTATTGGGGTGATGGTACTTTTTTCGAAGAGAGAGACTTGAGTATTTCATTAACAAAAGAAATTTAATATTTACTATTTACTCATTTGCTTTGTTGAGCACATGTGCAAATGGATCAAAAGATTATTTTATTACTGTATATAAATGTAGATCCACCTCTCGTTTTCAACAATATCCATATATAGGAGGTCATGTACACCTTTGTAGGGAGAGAGGGGCCTCTTGTCCCACAAACAAGCCCGTCTCATACACCAATTTGGTGTCTTGCTTGGCGGTGACTTTAGAAATAGATTATTATTATTATAGTGAAATATTTAATGTTGTCGCAAGTGTATATGAATCATTCAATTAATTTAACCATTCACACCCCCATAGTAGTATTACAACATTAAATGCTACACTAAGGAATGAATATTAAAATCTATAAATAAGAGAGTAGAAAAGAAGTTGAAGAGCCAAAATTAACCAACAACTTGTTGCTAAAGCTTTAATGCCACAACAAGCCATTGGCTGGTTGAGATCCAACCTTCCCATTAAAGCCTAGCACAGCTGCTATGCAGCAGACCATGGGATGGTTGAGATCCAACTTCCCATTAAAGCTTGCGCAACATGTGTTGAAATATTCTAACTTCGAAGAATATTTTATATGTATCTTTTTGTCCTCGATGGTCCTACCTAGAGAACCACTTGTATTACATTGTACCCACATGCTTCTAATCGGAAGAACTAATAAGAGTCATGAGATAGTCCCCTCTAACTGTAAAGGTGGGTCACTAGCACCCTAGTGTGGTTACTTGACCCTACATGTGTAACTCCAGCCTACATGTGGGATGAGTTAACTTAAGTGAACGGATGAATATAAATAGAGGTGTAGCACTCCTCATTTCAAACACACACTCTCACTTGTGTAGCGCATTAGTGGAGAAGAGAGAGAAGTATCTAAAGAAGGAGGAGGATCAGGCTTTGATCTCCTTGTTGGTTTTATCTTTTATCTTTTGGGGCATCTATATTGAGGAAAATTTTGCTGGGTTTTTCCCTTTAGGGTTTCTGTGTTCTCTTTTGTATGGTTGTGCTTGTCTATCTTTCAGTGATCTTGTTTATATGCTTTTGCTATGAAATCTAAATGAAATACTAATGATGTAGCTTAGCATATGAAAATTTGATTATTGACGGCGAAATTCGAGAGAAGGGGTTGCTTGTTATTGATCCCCAAGTTGGAGACCAGGAAGGCCAATAGGGTTTTAATTTTGAACAAAATGTATGCGGTAAAACCTACACGAAAAAAAAGTGGGTGACTCATATGTAATGGTCATTCAGTCACAATAGGGTTCTTTTCCATTGGGTCTACCTCTAGGGGTTTCATCCAGGAAGGAGAGTTACCATCTGAATACCAAGTAAAAATCCCCCAGACCAGCTGTTTGTTACGGTGTTACAGGATTCCACATTCTAACAGATTTCTCTGCCTTGCAAAGCCATTTCCGGGGAACATATCATGATATTATTGTTATCACTGATATGCTCACCCGAAATGATTATCTGACGCAGAGGTAATGGGTGGAAGTCGGGCTTCTGTAACGCCGTGAGTGGCGGCTGTTGGACAGGATTCTCGTAAGTGTCCTCGTTGGATTGGTTCTGTCATCCTTTCTTCTATCCTCTCGTCTACGCATTCGGAGGTTCTTTTTCTTCTCGTTATCGTATGGATTTTCGAAGAGTGCATGAAGAGGCAGAGTTGCAGAGTTGAAGTAATGGAAACCCTTCTAGGCATAGCTGATCGACGGCCTCCTGTGAGAAAATTCTTATTAAAAATGTATTCATCGATAATGCAAACTGGCAATTTTCGGAAGAAAGTATTGTAGCAATACCCCTTAGTAAGAGAAACAATGACCCTAAGTATTGTTTTCATATATGCAATTTTGAAAAAAAACTCCAACATATTAGCAGCCAGCATTTTCCGTCACTCTGTACTAATAGCAATAGAACGTCTGCAGCTCCAGGAAAAAATACCAATCTTAGAGTTGTTGTTGTAGTAAAAACAGAAGTCATAGGGAGTCTGAATTATCATTGTTGAGAGCAATCCTTTCTCATGATTCCTGGTTTATGTAGCCAAGCATGATTCCTCTCTTATGATTCCTGGTTTATCTAGCCATACTATTGTACCAGAGAAACCCTGAATCCTGGATTGCTCTCACCTGTTATAGTCCCTACTTCCTGTCACTTTTGCTTCTCCAACAACTACTCTAACCATGGTATTCTTCAAGGAGCTGCCGAGGGTGTTTTGCTTTCAGTAAGCAAGGACGAAAAATGTTGCAGTTTTTTTTATTACACATATACGAAAATGCCTTGAAATGTAGAACTTAATTTTTCGCATTATATATTATTAACTTTGAATGTGTGATGATGATCTATTCATATTATATATTATAGCCCTAATTCATATCAAAGAACAAGTGCTTCAGTTTCAAGGAGAGGGATGAGAATAAAATGCAAGAAGAGTCTGGTTGGGGCAGCCAATAAATCAACGTAACATTCAATCTTGGATTCTACATATCAATTTCTGGCGTTGAATTGGACATACTAATCCCAGTAAATTTATTGATTCCACTAGACATAATGCAAGATTGTTGACAAGAAGAAATTGCATAATAAATAAATAATATAACAACTAATATTTTGATTCGACACCATTTTATGAATGATGATAATAAAAATAGCTTGAATGTTTTGCTTAAGTTAGCAATGAAAATTCCTTTGATGCAGGTTTAAATTCTGACCGAGGCACCTTATGCACTGCGCTTTGTTGTGGACTCGTTTATTTGGTAATTCCATGCACAATGAATTGAAAACAAACATACTAGTGAATGTAATCGTCAACGGGGGTGTCTATTAATGAAAAAGAATTAAATGAAATTAGAATTCGGAAACAACGGCTAGTGGGGACATTAAATTAATTCAGAAACCGTAGGCGACTGTCAGTACTTGAAATTAGCTATGGTCGCTATTACGGCCGATGAGTGGCTATGGTCGCTGAGGCGTTTGCCATTGAAACGCATTCTGAAGTTGGTTGAGTGATTAAAAGTACCGAGCGGAATGGGCATGTCCATGTTTTATGTCTTTTAATAAGTTATTATACCAACAATTTCTTATAAATATATAGTCATAATAAATTGTTGGTAAATATATAATTTCTCTCTTAAGGAGTGAGAGGTTTCGGTGCTAAATCACAAGTTACAGATGTAAACTCATTGAATGACCCACTTATAAGCATTATTTAATCATTCCTTTGTGACAGTATATAAACGTTAAGATAAGTTTCTTGGATGTTCCGAATTGTCATTTATTTATGTATAATTATGGATAATTTTTTTTAATTGACTTTTATTTATGAATAATTTATTTTGATGTATTTTGTTCATTTCACATTTTACTTCATTAGCTAAAATTGTCTAAAAACATTGTCTAGAAAAAAAAATCCTTTTAGTCTTACTAGAAACAGGTTTGGTCTATTCACTTGACAATGATCATGTGGCTTGTCAAATATGGGTTCTTTGTTTTTGAAATATTAAAAAAGAGTTTTTATTGTGGTTTTTACCACTATTGAGACATTTAGGCATTGTTGCAAGATTTCTTGAAATTAAGAAATTATTGACATTAGAACAAATTCTAAGTCAAATTAAGCTTTTTGAAGAAAATAATTTCATGTTACACAAGTATATAGTAATGTTGTAGTGAAAATTATATTAATATATTATACAAAGTATGTTTATTAGTTAGGAATTGTTATTATAATATATATGAAATTTATATATGTATCATATTATAATATTTAGGATCATGATGTGTTTAGGATAACCATTATATATTCATCTTAACTATGTTTCTACTAAGGGTCAAGAGGGATCAAATTCTCTTGAGATGCAAACTCTTTTTAATTTAGAAAAATGTCTAATAAGTATTCCTAGTTGGAAATGGTCAACTTGATTTGATAATTTCAAAATAGGGTAAATACCAGCAAAATAATGAGGTGAGTAATAATTATTTAATCAAATAGATTTTCAAAAATTGTTTTACTTGTCTTTTTTTAAAACTAATAATGAATGTCAAGAGTACTTAATGAGTAAACTAATCCATATAAATTTTTAAAATTTAGATTTAAAGAATAAATTGGAATTTGAAAATCATTTTACCATCAAATGAAGATTTTAAACATTTATTTAAATGTTTTTGAGAAATGACTTGTTTTTCTTTATAACTAAAAGTGAAGATTTACATGTTAGGGTTAACCTTGACTAGCGGTTTCAAGCACTTGGTTTCGCGTGGTTTCTTGCTAGTTGTATTTTTCCAAAGTGAGAAGGAGATATGATCTTAGCCTTGGCCCACCAATAATAAATCTATTATTGAAGTTTGGTTTTTCCCTACGGGGTTTTATTAAATTTTATAATATCATTTTACCAAAGTCAATTGAATTTTACTACTAACTTTGTAAGTATTGCCCTAATATGGTTGTATATTTATATGAGTATAATATTTTTATTTTTTAAATTATAAGCGGACGTGTTATAAGTTTTTTGTTTACTTTTTATTATTATTATTATTTTAATGAGCCAACATGTGCCACATCACGGGACACATCTCACCCACCCATTTGAGTGTCTCTCAACGCAATAATATAAAATATTATATAGCTAATATTTGAGATAATTTTAGTGATATCTTATAAAATGCGAATTTTATATGTAGTTAACTATTGCAAATTAAAATTTGATAAATTATTTATTTTTACTATATTCTTTCATCCATCTCTTATATGCGATATAAAGATTTTAATAACTTTTCTGAATTGTTTCATATTATAAACTTAGTTAGATTTCACTCTATGCAAGTTTTGGATAAACAGGTTGAAGATGAAAAAGTGGAAGAAAGAAACATCAACAATTTGGTAGTGTCCAATCACAAGCTTATGAAAAGGCTTCATTTGGTTTATCCTATTTATCTAAAGAACAAAGTGAAGGTGAACTATTTTGACTCGCATAACAAGCCCAATGAGTACTTCATTGATGCATTATATCTTTACGTTCAATTTTTCTTTTTTCCAAAATCATAATTACCTACCATTTTCTTAAGTTAAAAACCTTTAATCCTTGGAAATATACCTTGGTGATAGTTTTCATGGCCTTCAAGTTTATTTTGTTGTTTTTGGTAATCGAGTAAAAGTTCATACTATTTCACGACCTTAATACATATCTAGATTTTAGGAAGCATTTTGATTATGGTCATATTCTTGTCAAAAAAAAATTTATGTTTTTTTTTAATTCTCTTGCATGTGTTTTTTTGTTCTACATCATTTTGCAATTGTAAGTGGATAAGTTGGTATAAACCTTATTGCAAGGTTATATTTTGGGATTTCCTTTTGTGAAGCATACCATTTACTTTTATTTTTAAGATGGGGAAGATATGCACAAAAATAGATTTTACAGTTGGTGCAAAACACTTTTCAAGATATGAAAGTGGAGAAAGTTGTATGACATGGTAATAGTTATAAATTATTGAGGAATAACTAGTTATTGTCCTCTAAGACTATGTTCATTTTAGGAATGTTATTCTAAAATATAGGAAATATTTTCATGGATGGCCTAATTCAATAAGATTATCATGGGGCCATGAGTGGAGTTGATTATTTTCTCTTGTAACAAACATTATGTGAACTAGTTCAAAAAAATCCCTTGTTATCCATCCAAAACTATCAATGTCCAAGCATCTTTTGGAAGAGAAGAAAGCATGAAAAATGATTCTTTAAGAAGCATTGTATAACTTTGAACAAAATGTATGAGGTAAAAACTACACGAAAAAAAAGTCGGTGACTCATATGTAATGTTCATTCAGTCACTGCAGGGTTCTTTTCCATTGGGTCTACCTCTAGGGGTTTCATCCAGCAAGGAGAGTTACCATCTGAATACCAAGTAAAAATCCCCATTCAGTCACTGGAGGGTTCTTTTCCATTGGGTCTACCTCTAGGGGTTTCATCCAGCAAGGAGAGTTACCATCTGAATACCAAGTAAAAATCCCCCAGACCAGCTGTTTGTTACGGTGTTACAGGATTCCGCATTCTAACCGATTTCTCTGCCTTGCAAAGCCATTTCCGGGGAACATATCATGATATTATTGTTATCACTCATATGCTCACCCGATCGGGTTCTTGTAACATCGTGAGTGGCGGCTGTTGGACAGGATGCTCGTAAGTGTCCTCGTTGGATTGGTTCTGTCATCCTTTCTTCTATTCTCTCGTCTACGCATTTGGAGGTTCTTTTTATTCTCGTTACCGTGTGGATTTTCGAAGAGTGCATGAAGAGGCAGAGTTGCAGAGTTGAAGTAATGGAAACCCTTCTAGGCATAGCTGATCGACGGCCTCCTGTGAGAAAATTCATAGTATTAGTCCCACTAGATTCTCTAGAACCAAGAGTATACCAATCTCATCTACCTACTTGGAATTGTTTTTTTTGAAAACTTAAAAGGAATGATTATTACACTCTAAACAAACTCAAGTAAGTGGGTGTTGGACTATTACAATCATTGAAAGGGATGAGAACAAAAAATTGATGGTTAGAGGTAAAAATTTATATGGCTTGATAATTTCATGGTAAATGGAGTAGGAAAATATGATCCATAGAGTAACATAATCCCTAACAAAATAAGCCAGGGCAACATAATCCCTACCTAATTTCTAATTAACATCAGTCCTAAAAAATGCAAAGGAATTTCCTGAGAACTATTGTGTAGAGAACCATAGTAGGCCCAAAGAACCCAATAAACAATGTGATTAAGTTGGCCCAGTTTACCATTTCACAAATAGAAGTGCCTATGGATGTGGAATTGAAGCTATGTTAAGTATACGCTTAATGACTTCTTTAATTTGAATTCTTCTACCCACCCATCACAAAACCAAACCATGTTGTTGAATGTAAGATTATCATACTGAGATTTTCCAAGGAAAAAAATTACGACTCAGTTTAAACTTGGCCTTTGACTTACCTAAGATATGTATTTTATAATTTTACCCCTCGGAGACTTCGATGTTGTAAACACAATCACTTTGCACCATTTTTATAGTCCTATATATATCTAATATAATAAAGTGTACACCATATATGTGTACAGTTCAAACAATCTCTTGTGTAATTACATACTTGCCCCCTTGTTTGTTTACTTGTATGTGAGTATCCTTACATTTTAAAAACAGATCATATCAGTATCCAATTGCGGAGCAAGGCTGTCAAAGGTGAAGAGATCACAATTGATACAACCATCCCCATCAATTTCCACAATGGCATGTCATACACCATTCAATTCTCATAATGCATAGAAATGTTGCAATGCGAGTCAAATGTGAGAACTATCAAACAATGGAAGTTGATCCTTATCTTATATGATGTGGCCAAATGTATTGTCTAACTTCATCTTAAAAAACCATTTCAAGGCATTTATAAGTTATAACATAGCATGGAAAGTCTTTCTGGTAAGTTTTCTCTCAACGCATCCATGTCTTCCAAATGGCAAGAAATTTCTAGCTATACAAATTCGGTTTGAGATAATGACTTGAGTTCACCTCCCTCAAAAGACTGTTATGACAACAAATTATGTAGAAAGAAGTGATCGCAGAGTTCAAAATCCAATATGGATGATGATTTAATGGAAAAATATGGACAGATAACACAAATATTATTCTCTTGCCAATAGCCTTCGAAAATGCTAATTTGGGTCAGAAAACAAACTTGCCTAGATTGTTTGGAAAACCACAAAGAATACTGTAACCTTGCAAAAACACATGCAGACATGGCCAAATTGAAAATGGGAATTTTATGAACCTTTGCCTTTGGATTTCCAAAATACCTTGGTTCGCTCAATGCTGGGTCAAGTTTGTAACTTTCCCTCTTCACCTTTAGTAGATGATTTTGATGACAAGTGAAAGGACAACATTGTTAACATTGGTTGCACTTCCACCTCCAAAAGAAAAGGTAGATGTCGGCATGGGAATGCTTAGATTTGGAAAGTTTAAGCCAGACACACCAACTCCATAACCAATGGAAGTGGAATTCGCTGAAGGTAAAGGCATGGACACTTGCGGATCGAATGGCTGCGCCCCCAATTACTGGACCAACCTGCTATTATAATTCCATAAACACCTAGCGAAGATATGGGAGATAGATAAATTATACCTATGTCCGAATCTGACGATCCAATACCATGATCAAAAGGTACAACGTCTCGAGCAACCAAACTTAGCATAGATGTAACCACTAGAGCCATTCTAAATAGAGATAACTTAGCAGCAAGTAGTAATCCTAGAATCCTAGCTTTGCTTTCTCCCCCTAGCCGTGTTAAACTAAGTCAAATGTACTTTTTCTTTAGCAGGAACTTCCCCACTGATGGGCACATAAAAACATACCCATCATTGCCTCACATTGGGAATTAACAACAGGATATGTAAGCCATCTGTCAACCAGCGAGGAATCACTCAGCTATGTGGAACATAGACTCCAACAAAGAAAATAATTAAATGGCATTTTTAATCAGAGGATTAAACACAGTATCCCTTACCTCCAAAAAAGCTAAGCGGTGGCTATGCATGCCCTCCTCTAATGTGTCTCCTCCAACACTGCTATGCACCAGAGAAACCCACCACAAACCCATGACCAGAAAATGGTGGATAAAATTTGTGAAAAAATGCTATGCACGAGAGGACCAATACTGCTATGCATCACAGTGGAAAAAACTGGTGAAAAAATGCTATGCACCAGAGGACCAACACTGCTATGCACCAAAAAAACCGCCCTCCAAATCCAGAAAAAATGATAGAGAAAAACCACAGACTATACAACATCACACAGGTGCACGCAAGCTTATGTCTTATGGTGGAGGCATGGTTAGCCGCTTTGAAATAAAATAAGCCCCATCATATTGCATATTTATATAGCAGAAAAAACCCATTTTACCCTTAATATACCACCAATATATTGGTTTATATATTTTTTATTTTTAACCCCCCAATATGAATGAACATGATATCATATTGGTCCCTAGGGGATGCCCCCATGGAAGGGAGAGAGAAAGAGAGGACTCAGGGATGGTGAAGGAGAGAAATAGCGATGGTTAGATAAATAGGGATGGAGAGAGGGTATGTGGATGTGTGTTAGATAGACAAAGGGGGTGAGTTGTTTATAGAGGGAGAAAATGTACGGTGTTCCAATACCAATGTATCTGTAAAATTGTCTTTTAAATTAACGTAATGAAACACGAATGTGATATAACACATGTGTTATATCGCATATGCGATATAAAACACATATGCAATATAACACATATGTGTTTTTGTAAAATTTAAAAATTTGGAAGTGTAATTCCATGCTCAACGTGGAGATGACACATGTCACATAAAAAAGTCGGCTTATATATCTATAT
>LPNX010222401.1:395291-423047 GCA_001517045.1 Pseudotsuga menziesii | reverse complement strand
TGCGGCTAAGGCCCAAGAACTTCAGGCAGCAGACTCACCCTTACTCCAACGACTAAAGCGAATCCAAACCGCGAAAGTCCAGGAGGGTCCGTTTCCAAAGCTCTGGACAGATATTCAAGAATGGGCATTTGAAGACCGACAACTCACCCAGGAGGCTGAGAAAGTTAGGCATAGCACCATATATGCTTATGCCAACGCACCTCTCATGGCCAGCTTCACTGGTACGAAGGAAGCCGCGGTCAAATTCATTATCAGTCGTTACCACAACGGTCGATTCTACTTTGACCGACTGGTCGACATCACTGGAGATGTTATCTCCCGACTTACTGGTTTGTCAAACCAGGGTGACCCGATCCCCATTGGGATCAAGGAAGGGCTAGTCGAACGCCTTACAGGTTCGGCGTCGGGTAAAAAATCCAAGGGTTTGATGATCAGTCAGATCAACGAACGAACACCACAGATCGTGGCGAAAATCATCGCTATTACTCTCACCTTGGCTGGTCGCAGCAGTGACCTCAAACTGGAAATGCTGGATGCCGTCGACAAAATTGCAACCGACGGACGAATCTTCAGATGGGCAGACTACCTCGCAGACTTGGTCAAAACCATATGCGAGCGCTGTCAGGAAACAGGAGGTATTATCAAATTCCCCTCCTTAATCATTTGGATTGCTATGTACTATATATGCCCAGAAGGCAGTCCCGTCTTCTGAGAGCCGACTAAATTCGAGATGCACAGGTTCAAACCCTTTTCCCAAAAAGGAACTGTGCATGAACTAAACCAAGGAAAAGTATTTCTGGAAAACTGGTTCCAGCAGCTTAAGCTGCGAACGACAAGGTGGAGGGTGCCCCAGAACATCCGACGACACCTCCCATCCGACTCACACATCCAGCTGGAGCTCGACCATACATCAGTATGGTCCTCAAACACTCAGGATTCAAATGCTAGGGACCTCGACTACTATCCCACAGTCGACCAGATCTTTCGGGAGCTGTCTCGACAAGCCAAAACCAAAATTCAAGTCCCGGAGGCTACAAAACAGGTCGACTTCTCTATAGTCGAACCTCTGACCGACCAGGAGAAGGAGGAAGATTATGAGCTGCACTTGTATATTAGCACCTTTGTGACGCAGGATAATCCGACCGGCACTCCTGGTCGGGTGCACATAATAGTGAAGCATCTGACTGCACCAGTAGTGGACCCCCCGACAGAGCAACATCCGACACCACCACCAGCACGACAACCAGTACAACAAACAACCCCTCCGGCTACTCAGACTGTCGACCCAGCTCAGACCCCGACAGGGGAAGTCGAGGAAGACAACCCTGAATATGCTGTGTCTCGGAGCATTCTCAAGAAACTGGCGAAGGAGATAGCCATTGCCAGAAGGAACATCAAACTGTAGAAACGTCAGCAAGGCAAAGGTAAGCGTAAGCTTGTCCTTGCTGACTCCACCGACGACGACGACGAACTGGCAGCATCAGCACTCGATATTGTCGAGGATGCCCGAGCAAATAAGGTAACCGTTGAAACCCAGTTTCAACGTTTTATTGAGGCAGGAGCACCGGAAGGTCGGCCAAAGAAGGCCAAAACAACACCACTGTCCGAAGATGTGGTCGACCTGGTGACGACTCCTCCCCCTCCATCTCCGACTAAAATAGTTGAGGAGCAAGCACCAGTGCAGTAGGCCGCCATTTCCCCAGAAGTCTTTGAAAGAGTTATCCCTGAAGCACTCAGGGCCAGGGCCAGCACGGACGCTGAACTCAAAGCCTTCTTTCAAACGCTACCTACAATATTCCAGTCAGCCCAAACAATAAAGACAACAACACCCCTGAAAGCCAGCAGCAAGATATACGCCCAGCAAACAACAGTATTTACAAGGACTCATGATGGTGGCGATGTATCAGGCATTGAACAGACCTTCACTGACTACCGACCGGAAGAAGACATTATGTCTTCCGACCAAAGTTCCCCCCACCATTCTCCATCACCACCAGGATCAGGAAACCCTCCCTCCCCACCCCCACCACCATCATCTCCACCACCTCCACCACCGCCTGATACACAGCCGAGACCATCATCATCATCACAGCCGGAGGTGGACATACCACCTCCCCAAACACAAAAACCCCCGACCACTGAACCTACCCCTCCGACACAAACCCCTTCGGCCTCTGATCCACCTTCCACTTCTGCAGGTCCTCCCGACAAAACAACAGAGCAAGCAAAGGAGACAACAGAACCTCTTCCTAGACCCGCTCAGCTAAAGATTAGCTTACGGGATGTAAGCTCGTTGACCGACTCAGAGGTCGGCCACTTACTCAACACCCTAGCAAAAGAGTCAAAGAGGAGGGCGACTCGACTAAGGAAACAACTCAAGGATAAGGAGACAGAAGAAGTCGAGTTCCTCGGCAAATGCAGGTCTCTTGTATAGACTATTAACCCAGGACCTGTCGAAGATGCTACCGACCGACCGCTGGAAAGAGCATATCAGCTGTTCGAAGGTTTGGTGTCGACCATACAGACCCACCTCCAAGAGACTAAGGCCGGGAAAAAAGAAGAAACTGCCCGACTGCTCCTGACTCAGCACACAGCATTCTCAGAGGCTCACAAACTTCTACAAGACCACATGGAGGAATCCATTGTAACTGAGGAAGTACTCTGATATTGGCCTACTCATTATGGGCAGGTCTATACTCAGACGAGGCAGACAAGACAAGGCATTCAGGCCTTGGAAAGAAGGAAGTCGACTGAGACCGAACTGAGGCAGACCATCGAAGAAAAAATAGTGCTGGAAAACACTAAGCTGCAGAAGTTGGAACGTGAGGCACACCAGTGGGTTCAGCAAGACCTTCCCAACTTGGAGAAAGTCGACAACATCTGTCCGCAGATGAAGAGACTCCTTGATACTGCGGAAGAACACAATCAGCTGTTGGGCCCCACCATGGAAAATATTGCAGAAATGACAATGGCAGAGAAGATGTCGGTACTCTCAAATATTACTAATATGACCATCGACATTCAGAAAGCTTTGCAGACGTGGACAGACTTTCAACATCAGCTTGCCATCACCGCACCAGCAATAGTCGAAGTCTGTGTACAGAAAAGACCAACTATTCGCTTGCACAGCCCACCTCAGTAGCAGTCTCCTTTTGCAAATCTATTTTTTGTACTTTTAGTCTATTTTTTTACCTCCCTCTTTCTTCGGGACGAAGAAATGTTTTGTTTGTGGGGGAGATGTAGAAGGAGCAAGTCGACATAAGTCGACTTGAACGAAGACCGACTTAGTCGATCAGCCGACTAAGTCGAGAGACCGACTACGTCGGTCGGCTGAGTAAACACAGTGGTTAGTCTGTTAACTAATAGTCGTGTCGGTTCGGTGAACCGACAGGTAGTTATGATTGTAACTGTTTGTAACCTGTATATTAGGCTGTTGAGCCACACAAGAACGAAGTTCAGTTCTTGGCTTTGTATGATCTCTTGAGAATAATATAATCTGTTTATCCTATCTGTTCTTGTCTCTTGCATCTGTGTATATTCTGTATATTTTTGTATGTATTATTGGTAACCTTATGTGATCTGTGAGATTACAACAGGTGCTTAGTTAAGGGTGAACAAAATAAACCTACCAATTATAAAGACTTAGCTATATGGGAAGATCGATGTGATCAAGAAAGATGAATCATTGCTCAAACTGTTTTAGATAGCTTATAGGTAAATATTAAGACTATAGATAGCATGGTTGAGGTATGGAAAAATTTATCTTATTTATTTAAAAAAGTTGATGATGTTTATGCTGACTATATTAAAAATAAGATCCATGAGTTAGATCCTAAATATTTTGAGAGAATAGAATCATTTATTGTTGAAATAAAAACCTATAATGAAAAGTTAAATAATTGTGGTAAATATCAAAAGAAAAATGATAATGCCCTTGTTATTCTTGTAGAGAAACAGTTACCTTCTTCCTTTGATTTGTTCATCCAAATTAGGAATAGGGATCTTGAAATGTCTAAAGGTACTATGTTAACCTCTTTTGAATATTTTTTTAAAGGTTTGATATGTGAGAAAGATAGATTAATTTTTTTTGGTCGAAAAAAAACATAGTAAAAGGAATCCTAATAAAGGTTTTAATAAAAACTGTAAACCACATACTATGGGTTCAACCCATCACTCTTCTATTGATTCCCCAAACGATGCTCCTTAAAAGGAAGTGTTAAATCTTGGTAAGTATTGTGGAAAAATCAATTAACCTGAAAATATTTTCTTTAAACGAAGATGTGAACTTGCTAAAGCCAAGAACAAATCCTTTGAGGTGCAACAGATAACTCTTTCTGACCGTTATGTTCACCCAAGTAATTGTTCTTATTCTATGGAATGGATAAGGGATTAAGATGATTCTAATCATACAACTTGTACACCTTCTTTATTTTCCTCTTATGACACTAATAGGCACACAACATATAAAGTTTCAATTAGTGATGGTAAACAACTTGCAATAGTGGGACCTATTAATGTTAAAGTTCTTAATTGTACCTTGGAAGATGTTTTTCATTTTCAAGGAGTTCCCATCAATTTGATTTCTATTTATCGTGCTTGTCAAAAGGTTATAAGTATGAAGCATGTATAGATAAATATGTTATAAAATATATCGAAGGTAAATTCAAAGTTGTTTCTTCTAGTCTTGTTGATCATGACATCGGTTTATATAAGTTTATTGGTTTTAGTTCAATTAAAATTTAACCTTTATATTCCTATGTTGCTTATGCTAATGAAAAAAGTAAATTATGACATAAAAGCTTACACTAATGAACAAAGTAAATTATGGCATGACATATTAGGTGACTTGAATTACGGTACAATGCAAATTTGATCTAAAATGGTACATAGGTTACCTTCAATTTCTTCCACTAAAGGTGTTTGTGAAGGTTCTATGCTTGGTAAACATCATAAGGAAATATTTAATAAAGGTAAATCTTGGTATGCTAAAGAACAATTACAATTAATTCATAGTGATGTATGTGTCCTTTTAAAACTCCTTTGTTTCATGCTATCTATTTTCTTACTTTCATTAATGATTATATTAGAAAATGTTGGGTTTATATTTTGAAACATAAAATTGAAGCTTTTGGAATATTTCAACAATTTAAACCTTTGGTTGAAAATGAATCTGGTAAAAGTATTAAGACATTGATAATTGAAAATGGGGGAGAAATCACTAAAAAGGAATTTAATGCATATTTATCTAAGCATGGAATTCAACATCAAAAGCTGATTCCATATACACCTTAACGAAATGGGGTAGCTGAAAGGAAAAATAGAACTTCGGTCAAAATGGCTAGATGTATGCTTTATTCTAAAGGATTGCATAAATGGTTTTTGGTTGAAGTTGTTTGTTGTGCTAACCATACCTTAAATTAAGTCCCTAATAAAGCAGATTTGTAGGTTACTCCCCAAGAAAAATGGAATGGAAGAAAAATTGATATTAATAACTTTAAGAAATTTGGAAGTGAATGTTGGGCCTATATTCCAAATGAAAAAAGAAAAAAGTTAGATCCCAAGTATCAAAAATGTATTTTCATTGGTTATAGTGAGGATTCCAAATCATACAAGTTATTTTATCCATATACACAAGGTGTTATCATCCATTGAGATATTCAATTCAATAAGTCTCTGCTCCACCTAAGTCTAATGAACCTCATGTTACCTTGAATTTTTTTTCATATTATGTTTCTCCTGTAATTGTTAACCCTTCCTCGAGTTATGTTCCTGATCTATATCCTAGTTAACCTTATTCTTCAAGTGACCCACATGAACATTCTAAAGATACTAGATTGGTTCCTACCACTACCCCTCTTCCTTTCTGGGCCATGAAAACACTTGAATATGTGAGTTTTAATATTGGTACTCCTTCTAATACTCGATAGGATAGATATGAATTTGCTTCCATGACTAAAGTATAATATATAAATGACCTATACACCTATGCTTAAGATAAATATAAACTTGAATTGGAAAAATCCATGACTGTTGAGTATGACTCATTAATAAATAACAAGACTTGGAATCTTGTTCCCCTTCTTCTTGGAAATAATTTAGTTGCTTGTAAATGGATTTACAAAACAAAGTTTACTGTAGAATGGCAAGTTGAAAAATATAAAGCTCATGTTAGCACCTGTGCTAAATTTTGAAGAATTTTGCAGATGTGTGAACACTATTTTGGGCTAAATAGTTGGCAGGAGAGTAGGCCAATGAAAGGAGGAATAAGGTATGAAAATCCCTTATCATAGGACCTAGAAGGATGATAAATGAGATTCTGCAGGTATTTTTAAGGATCATTTCTAAGTTGGAAATACAAAATAATTGAAAAATTCCAGTTTTCAACTTTGATAACGAATAAGAATGAAGAAATCTTATCCAGGTTAAATGGTGACAGCAAATGAACGACCTAGATACACAGCAGAGAAGATCAAAGGCCACAAATCGTTTTTGCAAAGGGAAAATCGAGGGAAAAAGTGCGAAAGAGGTAAAAAAATTGGTTATAAAAAGTAGTAAGCCCGACTTCCCCTTTTCGTGGTCCAAGATCCGATGGTTCAGAAAGGTTTCCACAAAAAATCAATGACCCAAAAAAAGCGGGAAGTTAAAAGGTGGAAACAAAAGGGCAAAAGCGAAAAGGGCCAAAATTTGGTCATAAGAGTTGGTATTTCCACTTTCCGCTAAAGAGCGGAAAGGAAAAAAACAAAAAATATAAGAATTTGGTCATAAAGGTTAAAACTCCCTCCTTCCATGATCCACCAGATCAATGATCCTGAAATATCCCACATAGATTGATGGCGCAGAAATAAAAAAGTGGTAGTGGAAGAGGAGAAGTTTCGGTGAAGAAAGTTGGAGGATCCATGTTCCACTTTCTACTAAAGGCGGAAGTGAAAGCGAAGAAGTGGGAGGGAGTAAGAATACAGGTGGAAGCAGAAAAGGTAAAGTTTTGGGTTGAAAAATTGGAAAACCTGACTTATGCTTTCCACACTTTGAGATCTGACGGTTCAAAGAGCTTCTGCATAGATCAACAGTGCAGAAAAAATAGGGCAGAAAGGAAAATATCGAAAAACAAAAATACAAATTTTTGGTTATGAAAAGTCGGGATCCCACCTTCTGCTTTTCGCAACCCATATCTTTACCTCAGATCAACGACTCATAGAATGTCTACCTAAGATCAATGATGTGGAAAATGGGAACATTTGCACGAGATAAGAAGACTTCCCACTATGCAAAACTTAGTAGGACCCACATATTTCAATGGCTAGGGTTGAGGATGGGTTAAGATAAATGATAGGTATGTATTTCACGATTCTAACTTGTACAAAGATATTAGATATCTACCATCACACTATCTTATATAAGTTGCATACTTCAACGGTTGGGATCAACACTCAATCTAGATCTACGGTGGGTGTATATTTTGCAACCAAAACATGCACAAGAGATAAAATATTTTGGGGTTGCGAAATCCTGTAGACCCCGCACTTTTAAATGGCGGGGATCTAGGTGAATTTTTTATCTATGGCCCACATTAATTTCACAATGGGAACAAGAAGGAAGTTTATCAAGTTGGAGGATTGTGAAATAAGGTAAGAGCCACACCGTTGAATGGTTAATATTTATGGTGGATCAAGATCTACGGATGAGGTTTATTTCGTAGGAGGAAGATGTAGGGAAGATTGAAGCTGTTGCAGACCATTGAAGGTTCTTTGAGCCATCATTTTCATCCAGCAAGCATGGTTTCCAGATGTCAAAATTTCATGTTTGATCCACCACGTCCATCCCATCATGCTTTCCATTTTTTTGTGATCATGGCGAATCTTCCAGATTAGCATTTATTAGGATTTTGATTCCCACGTTGTAACTAAATTTGGATCTTTTTAGAGGTTGGTATCAGGAGTCTATGATACTATAAATATACCCTTAATAGAGGAAGAAAGGATGTTGGAAATTTCATTCAGAAGCCTTATATGCTTGGATTGTATCTCTCCAACTTTCTTGGAAGTGTTAAATGAGAAATATTCTTCCGCATTTATGAGATTCATCACGATGTTCATGTTCAGTTTGTGTTCCCTGTTTGCATCATTTTCATTTGTGTAAGTTTTTACTAATGATTTCTAGTTGTATGTGAGGAATTCATTTTATCAAGCACTCCTCTCATCATATATTGCATTTGTGATGTGTTCACGATGACTGATTTAGAACTCACCCTCTGTTATGTGGTTTGTTTCAATAGTTAGCCTCTATTCTTGCCTCTGCTAAAGGTGGTGCAAGATATTCACCCATAGATAGGTGCCTCTTGCTTCACTGGGCTCTTTCTCTTTTCTCCTACATCCAGTTGAAGATATTTGGCTAAATGTGACACCCATTATTCCTCATATTTGAAAGGAAAATTACCACTCATTATCATTGTAAAACCCTTGAATGTTTCAGGATATGACTCCATTGTCCAATGGTGCTTCTAGTTTGTTTGTTTTACCATCTTTAAATCTACAAATACCCCGTTCTCCTCAGAAATCTAGCCTCCTGAATGCTTGTTGAAATTTATATGTATATTTGAATGTTCTTGTGACAAAGAGAGATCCCTCTCTGACTATATAGGCTATAATATAGTCTAAATATTGGTTTGAAATGGTTACCCCAGTGATCTCCTACCACAACCATAGGAGAATTATAGGGTGCTAACATCTTTGTGTTGTTTTTAGGGAATAATCGCTATTATCTCCTTGGGGAAACAACATTGTTTTAGTTTTATGACCTGGTTGAGCAGCCAATCCTAGACACATGTTGGTTGTATATGCTCTGGTGAATCCACTCAAAGTTTTTGGAAGGTTACTCCACTAGGAAATACTGACGACCATACTAGGGAATGAGGGTTCAAATGTTCCCTGGGTATGAGCTACAGAGTTGCAGATTTGATTGTTAATGGTGGAAAATGGTCAAACACCAAGAAGGTCATGCATCTTTCACACAATGACTCCATCTGCAAAGAATCCAGTATTCATAATGCTCTATGGAAGCTCCACTATCAAGGGGTTGCAAAGTGTGAGGAGTTGATCTAGTTTCTTCATAAAGATGAGTTCTACAGCTGTAAGGTATGATCCTATGAATCGTGCTCACATTCTTGGTTTTCCAAATCGAATACTTGATATAGTTTGGTAAGCATATATTCCAAGATTCAAATATCAAAAGGGTGATGATGTTGTCCTTCATTTATTTAGATTTCATAAGCATATACATAAGCTGGGAGTTGAATTGCATGAAGATTCTTTAATGAAAATATGTCATGGCTAGTTTAGAGAGAAATGCAAAGTCGTGGTATAAGGGATTGCCAACATAGAGTTTATATTCCATTAGAGACTTTCATACAATATTTCATGAACATTTTAAAGATACGTATCCTTCTTTGCTGCTAATTCAATATTGTTGGACGAATGATAAAGGGATCATTGAAAATTTGAAAGACATATATGGTGATGATCAGCATATGAATGAAGATATTTTATAAATTTTATGGGAATATTAATTTCAAAAAGAAAGACAAACCAATTTCCATGATATTCAAGAAAATTCCGAGCAGTTGATAATGTCTTCCTTGATTGAAATGGACATAATCCAAAACTCTGATTCAACCAACTATATTTCTTTCTCTGAAACTGATGATAGTTTGCAGCATTCTTGTCAATATTCGTGTGGCCAAGAAGGAATTTGGGAATGTCCCTCATATTGCCGCTCATATCATTCATCTTCTGAAATTCTATTACAAGAGGAGGATTCCCCTATTCAATCAGAAAACACCCTTTTGCAGCATCAACTTATTCAAAGACATAATATGTTTTATAAAGAATGAAATCAGCCTGTTTCAAACTCTGTTAGTGGTGGTTTTGAATAAAATATTAGCCCACCTGTATATGATGAGTAGGAATGTGAGAAGGAAGGTGGCATACAGGAAGAGGGTCATATCCATTTTCTTTATGAAGATTGCAATCAGCATGCTGAAAACAACTGTTTGCCACTCTGTTTTTCCTCATTTGAATATCTAAAGTAGACATTAAGAGCCTCTAAGTGAACACAGGAACTTGAGAATATGAAATTTTCAGTAATAGATAATGAAAAGGGAAAGAAGTCATGCCATCAATCTTAGCCTATGAGGAAAACAATAGTTTTCCATGAGGGGTTAAATCACAAAGAAGAAGATGAGAAGGGTGAACAACCGGAATCTGCTCTGCATTCCAACCCTTCTTTTTATGAACACAAAGATAATCATCCTAGTATTGTATATCAAGAGGGTCATACTAATTTTCTTTATGAAGATAGAAGTCAGCATGTTGAAAATTTTGTTAGTAATGTTTTTAAAGAAAAATTCAGTGTGCCTATATATGATCATTGTAAGGATGGCCACTTGGATGATGCACCTCAAGAACCAGCATATTGCAATAATAGATTGGATGACCAATAAGAAGAGGAGGATTCTAAATGGGATGTTTCTTTATGTTTTTCAGAATCATAAATTATATGTCAAGGAGAAATTATTTTGCTTGATGAACATAATGATATTTCTTTTGAAAATCATTAAAAGAACAAAGTTGTGAATGCATAAATTTTAAATCAAGTTGTTGACATCCCATTTAAAAATTGTCATGAGAATTCCTTACATGATTTTCTTGAATAGCGTTTTTGCTGGTGCTAGAGGAGTTACAGTTGGAGCATCCTTGTCATGGAAAGAACATAACAAAAATTTTTGCAGGTTGTCATGATCTAGTGGCTAAATGTATGGAGAAGCTTTGCAGTGAGAATTGTGGGTTATATGTGTGTAGAAAAGATCAAATTTCTCATCATAACTTGTTTCCATTAAGTTCATCATTTTTTGTCAAGCATGTTGAAGAAGCCCACTTATTAGATCAATTTCTTGATTGGCTACATTGGAAGTTCGAATTTACTTGATTGGGCATTAATGTTTGGTCAAGTAGGGTAGGTAGGTAGGTGTCAATAAGCTCGACATGGAGAACATTTATTTTAGCAATTTTTCAATTAATTTTCAGTATAAGTTTAACTTTTGTTTTCAGAGCATGTTGGGGATTTAAGGAAAAGCTTGGTACTAGCCCAATGGATCACACACTTGGTCTATAGGGTTTTTTTCTACCCCATAGGGAGGATAGCATCCCTGAGTTGGAGCCTCTATTAGAACCTGTGCTAAATTTTGAATATTTTTGCAGATGTGTGAGCACTATTTTGGGATAAACAGTTGGCAGGGGAGTAGGCTAGTGAAAGGAGGAATAAGGTCTGAAAATCCCTTATCATAGGACCTAGAAGGATGATAAATGAGATTCTGTTGGTATTTTAAAGGATCATTTCTAAGTTGGAAATACAAATCATTTGAAAAATTCCAGTTTTCAACTTTGCTAATGAATATGAATGAAGAAATCTGCTCCAGGTTAAATGGTGACAACAAATGAATGGTTTGGATGCACAACATAGAAGATCAAAGGCAACAAATCGTTTCCGTAAAGGAAAAATTGGGGGCGAAAGTGCGGAAGAGGTAAAAAATTGGTTATAAAAAGTAGTAAGCCTGACTTCCGCTTTCCGTGGTCCAAGATACGATGGTTCAGAAAGGTTTCTGCAAAAAATATTTGACCTAGAAAAAGAGGGAAGTTAAAATGTGGAAAAAAAAGGGAAAAAGCGAAAAGGGCCAAAATTTGGTCATAAGAGTTGGTGTTTCCGCTTTCCACTTTTCTCTAAAGAGTGGAAAGGAGGAAAGTGGAAAACATAAGCATTTGGTTGTAAAGGCTAAAAATTCTGCCTTCCATGATTTTCTAGATCGACGATCCAAAAAGCTCCTGCAAAGATCGATGGTGCAGAAAGAAAAAGGTGAAAGCGGAAGAGGAGAAGTTTCAATGAAGAAACAGTGGAGGATCCACATTCTGCTTTTCGCTAAAGGAGGAAGCGAAAGGGAAGAAGCGAAAGGAAGGAAGTGGAAAGGCGGAAGCAGAAAAGATAAAGTTTCAGGTTGCAAAATTGGAAAACCCGACTTCCGCTTTCCGCAGTACGAGATCCGATGGTTCAGAGAGCTTCTGCATAGATCAATGGTGTGAAAATAAAAGGGTAGAAATGAAAATATCGAAAATTAGATATATGAAGTTTTGGTTATGAAAAGTTGGGATCCTGTCTTCTGCTTTCCACAACCCGCATATTTACCTCAGATCAATAGCTAAGAGAATGTCTGTCTAAGATCGACGGTGCAAAAAATAGGAACATGTGCAAGAGGTAAGAAAATTACCGCTATGTGAAACTTGGTAGGACCCGCATATTTCAATTGCTAGGATTGAGGATGGGTTAAGATCAATGGTAGGTATTTATTTCATGATCCTAACTTGCACGAAGATACCATATCTCTTCCATCATGAAATATTATACAAGCTGCATAATTCAATGGTTGGGATCAACGCTAAATCTAGTTCTATGGTGGGTGTGCATTTCACAGCTAGAACATGCATGAGAGATAAAATATTTCAGGGCTGCGATATCCTGTAGAACTCGCACTTTTGAACGTCAAGGATCTAGTCGAATTTTTGATCTATGGAACACATTAATTTTACAATGGAAACAAACAGGAAGTTTATCAAGTTGGAAAATTTCAAAATCGAGTAAGAGCCACGCCATTGAAAGGTTAAGATTTATGGTGGATCAATATCTACGGCTGAGGTTCATTTCGCAGGTGGAAGATGCAGGGAATATTGAAGTTGTTGCAGACCGTCCAAGGTGTTTTGAGCCATCAATTTCATCCAGTAGGCATGGTTTCCAGATTTCAAAATTTCCTATTTGATCCACCATGCCCATACCAACATGCTTTCATGTTTGTTTTGTGATCATGGCGAATCTTCCAGATCAACATTTGTTAGGATTTTGATTCCCATGTTGTAATCGAATTTGGCTCTGTTTTGAGGTTGGTCTCAGAAGCCTATATTACTATAAATATACCCTCAATAGAGGAATAAAGGAGGTTGGAACTTTCATTTAGAAGCCTTCTTTTCTTGGATTGTATCTCTGCAATTTTATTGGAAGTGTTAAATGAGAAATATTCTTCTGCGTTTCTGAGATTCATCACAATGTTCATGTTTAGTTTGTGTTTCCTGTTTGCATCATTTTCAATTGTGTAAGTTTCTACTAATGCTTTCTAGTTGTATATGAGTAATTTTTTTTTATCAAGCGCTCCTTGCATCAGATATTTCATTTGTGATGTGTTCACGATGACTGATTTAGAATTTACCCTCTATTACGTTCTCTATTTCAGTTGTTAGCCTCTATTGTTGCCTCTGCTAAAGGTAGTTCAAGAGATTCACCCATATATAGGTACCTCTTGCCTCACTGGGCTCTTTCCCCTTCTCCTACCACCACTTGAATATATTTGACTGAATGTGACACCCATTTTTCCTCAAATTTCAAAGGAAAATCACCACTCATTGTCGCTGTAAAACCCTTGAATGTTTCAAGTTGTGAATCCATTTCCCAATGGTACTTCTTGTTTTTTTGTTTCACCATCTTTAAATCTACAAATAACATGTTCTCCTTATAAATATAGCCTTCTGAATGCTTGTTTAAAGTTATATGTATATGTGAATGTTCCTGTGACAAAGAGAGATCCCTCTCTGACTGTATAGGCTAGAATACAGTCTAAATATTGGTTTGAAATGGTTACCCTGGTGATCTCTTAACACAACCATAGGAGAATTATTGGGTGCTAACAACTCGTTTAGTAGGAAAAGTTTTTTCCCAACAAGAAGGTATAAATTATACTAAAATTTTTGCTCAAGTTGATAAAATTAACACAATAAGAACCATGATTTTTCTTTCTATATTTCATCCAGGGGAAATACACCAAATGGATGTCGAGAGTGTTTTTGAATGGTGATATTTGTAATACATTAATATGCAACAACCACCTGGTTTTATCATTGCCAAAACTTAGAGTTTGGTATGCAAATTAAATAAGTCTTTATATGGTCTTAAACATGCACCTAGAGCTTGGTATGAGAAAATTGATACTTATTTCATGAAGAATGATTTTGACCTAAGTAAATATGATCCAAAATATGCATGTTAAGAAATTTGATGGTGATGTCCTTATTGTATTACTTTAATTTATGTGGATGATCTAATCCTTACTGGTAGGCAGCTTGCATTTATACAAGAATTAAAGAATAATATTAAGCATCAACTTGAAATGACTTATTTAGGCCTATTGCATTATTTTTTGGGTCTTCATATTTGGCATATGGATGAATATATATTCCTTTATCAACCTCAATATGTTACAAATTTACTTTCTCGATTTCATATGACTGATTGTAAGCCTTCAATAATGCCATTTCAGTTTGGTGTAAATTTAACTATTGATTGTGATACTCATCTTGTTGATTCCATTTGTATCATTGACATGTGGGGAGTTAGATATATTTGACACACAATAGGCTCGATCTCTCTTTTATATTCAACATGGTCATGAGGTTTATGCAAAATCCTCATTAAATTTATTGGAAAGTAGCAAAGAAAATTCTCAGATATTTACAGGAGACATTGCATTATGGTGTTTTTTTATTCTAGTAGGGATACAATTTGACTTCTTGGTTATACATATATTGATTGGGAAAGAGACATTTAGATAGAAGGTTTACCGCAGGGTACCTCTTTTAGCTTGGTTAAGTTCGATTTCATGGTCCAGTAAGAAGTTGAGAACTCTTTCTCTTTCTTCTTGCCTTGTGAAGCAGAGTGCAAGGAAGCTAAGGTAGAAGCTAAAGAAACAATTTTGATCTAACATGTTCTTATAGATCTTGGAATAGATCATAAATATCCTATTAAGTTAAGATGTGATAATCATAATGCAATTCAACTTGCATACAATCCAATGTATTGCTCCAAGACCAAACACTTTGAACTTGATACTCATTACATTCAATATCTTATTGCGGATGGTGTTATTTATTTGGAATATTGTCCCATGAAATAACAAGCGGTATATATCTTCACCAAATCCATGAAATAAGTGAGGTTTGTAGGGAATGTCAGAACTTGTAATCAAGGGTAAATGCTAATGTAATTCCATATTCCTCCATATGTGTGTTTCTTTTCTCTAGCCATCATTAAGGGGGAGTGTTGGAACACGTAGTGCTAATATTGAAAGTGTAATGATGTCTGGTGTGATGTCGTATGATGTTATGATGTCTTATCTAGAAAAGTAAGTCATAATTATCTCTATATAATATTAAAGGAGTTATTCCACATGCATCATAGAGTAATATTCTCCCATTACCATTCATTATATAAGGAAGTGTAAAATCATTTATCCCACATGTAGTATGGGATATAATTATTCCACACCTCTAGCTATATAAAAGAGGTGAAGGATATCCTTTGGGTATGTTGAATGCTATCATGAACAATATTGTAATTTGTGATAAGAATATGTGGGTGGAGCTCAAGTGTAATATTGGGTATTTATAAAGAATATATAAGAAGATCATACCTTCTCGTGGATGTTTCCCCATCTAGGGTTTTACCACGTATATCCAGCATGCTATTTTTTTTCTCTTGTGTCTTACTTAGTATTTGATTATTTGGTGCTTGTATAAATAGAAGGATAGACTAGTACATTCTTGCTATTGATTTGCATGTTAGAAAATGTATTATTGTGTGTTTATTCATATTTCTCAATAATATAACAATTGTTTTTCTTGAATTCTCTCTCTCTATTATACATTTTTCTTGACTCTTCATTTTTCGGTTGAAGATTGCACTTCATGGTGATTTCAAATCTCTTTCTCTCTTCTCATTTTCGTTAGTTATTTCCCTAAATTCTCACCTAAAATGAAAGCTCCAATGTAATTGGTGCAATGGTAGGTACACATCCATTGAGGGCAAGGGACACATCGTAAGATTAGTTAATTACATCCTATTTAATTTTGGATTTTTTATTTACTTTTGTGCATATACGTTTGTTGAGATTGGGAAATCCTTGTTGTGTTTGTGAGATGATATCATAATTCTAGGTAAACAAGAAGGCATAACCACCTTGGTTTTGGTTTTCTATTATTTTTCATTCTCTCATTCAAGTATAAGTAACTTGGTAGTTTAGATCTCACCTTACCTAAGGGTTCTTACCCACCTAAGAAATCAATTCACCATTCTATTTTTCTATCTCGTTGCTTGAACACCAAAGAAATTGGTGAGGACCAATTGATTAACCTTTGTTATTTTTGCAACTAGGAAAGGGAAGAAAAAAAGTTTACTTATATTATTTACATGTATGTCTTGAAATTTCATATTCTAATTAGGATAAGTATAAATATAAAAATAACTAGGACCATAAGCCCTATTTATTTCAATTGTCTTCCTTTGATTTATATGCATAGTAGTTTTGTCTCTCTTTATCTCTATAAAATCTATCTAATTTTCTAGATAAAAGTATGCACCTAGATTCATAGATAACATAAAAAACCTACATCCATAGATAACATAAATACCTAATAAGATTAATATAATTTCTTTTTACTTCCTCCATATACCCTTCCCTTGTCTATGGTGGGTCGATTACTTCTTAGAGATAATTCTCATAAAGACATTTAACTTACTAGTGGAACAATGTCCTCCTACGTATGACCTATCCCTCTTAAGCTCGGGTACCTATCCCTCTTAAGTTTGAGAGCACCTATTCTTCCATAGGTAACCCAAACTCATTTACAACCCATTTGCATGATTCCTTAGAGGGGATGACCTTAACTTTGGAACTAATCATTGCTCTAAATAACACTCAGGTTTGATAAGTTATTTGTTGTTGCAAGACATGTATACAATTTGTTGAATCCCCCTAATATTTTGTGAATCCATTTTTGTAGTGTCATGAAGCCAATGCCACACAATCTTGTTTGATCATTGATTTATTGTACAAATTGATCCTAAATGGGAAATGATTCCAATGCAAATAATCACAAAAGATGTTTATATCATGAAGTTGCAACTAGTAAGGAAATCTTGGGATTTCTTTGTAAACACATGCCCACAATTACAAAAATATGCTACAAAAGGGTGTACAATATTATGAGGGGAGAGAATAGTTAATGCATGTTTTTTTTTTCTTAGATTGAAAGTTTGGGAGATCTAAGCTCGAATAAAGTGCATAACATGATGTACCAATATGATTCTCATCAAGTAGAATTATGTTCTTAGCATATAGCCCGTAAGGTGGGAAATCATAACCAGTAGTAACTCGTTAGAAATTGTTTGCAAAACATCTTTGTTTATAGTATAATTCAAAAGATTCAAATCACTTTCAACCCAATTTCTCACAATGTGTTTGTTTAAACACTTAAACCTAACTTGCACTTAAATTGAGAAAACATTATACAAAATCCAAGTTTGCATAGAGGCTATACATGATAGGCTATACAAACTTTGTTGAAGCTACTGAATAATTTGTTAAGCCCTTTTTTGTAGTGTCATGAAGTCAGTTCCATGCATTCTTGTTTGATCTTTGATTTAGTCTATAATTTGATCTTATATGGGAAAAGATTCCAATACAAATTATCACAAAACATGTTGTATGAAAGTTGCAAGTAGTAAGGACGTCTTGGGTTTTTTTGCAAATACTTTCCCACGAGAAGAAAATAATACTATATAAAGGTACACAATTACAAGGGGAGAGAATACTTAACACATTGGGTTTTTCTTATATACAAACATTGGGAGGTTTAAGCTCGAATAAAGTGCATAATATGATGTACAAATATGATAATTGTGTTTTTATTTTATAGTCCATGAAGTGGGAAACCATAACCAATAGTAATTGGTTAGAAATTGCTTACAAAATATCTTTATTTACAATATAATTCAAAAGGTTCAAATCACTTTTAACCTAAAATCTCACAATGTGTTTGATTAGTAAAGAAACCGAGTTTACATAAAAGCTATAAATAATCCATGACGATGTAACCAAAGAACCATAAAACATCACTAAAAATTTAATACAATGTTCAAAATACTATAAAAAGAATTAATCTATAATTAACATTATAAAATTGAATATATAATCAAACATGCTAAAAATAACTTGATACACAACATATGTTTATGTAAAATAAATACCACTTAAGATAATATCTTTGATATTATATTTATCTCAACTCACTTGTGTACAAATAAGGCTTAACCTTAAATATATATAAAAATATAAAAATAAATCCATATGAGAAATATAAATTTATTTAAGTTTGGGTGTAGAACTCTCAAGGGGTTTTGGGTTGTTAATAAAATTAAATCTAATAAAGACTAACCACATTATATAAACTAACAAAATCATAAAGTAGTTTTAAGTTAACATAAATAAATATGAGCAAACATAACTTCAATAATAAAAGATATAATAATTTAAGTTAACATAAATAAATATGAGTAAACATAACTTCAACAACAAAAGATATAATAATTTAAAGATTGAATAGATTAACCTTTAATGGTAATGGTTGGTTAACCTTTAATGGTAATGGTTAGTTTTGTAAATGATGGTAAAAATCTAAAATTCAAGTAGATTTTGTTTTATGTTTAAACTCTATAAAAAAAACATTTATTTTTAAATTAATTAAAGTGGGAGTAAAAAGATTAACACTTAATAGTAAGGTGACTTTTGTCTATATCAAAAATGGATGGTAAAATCTTATATTCAAGTGGATTTGGTCTATGCATAAACCCTAGAGTAGGAGAAGAAAGTAACACTACATTTTGAAAACAATTGATCTAATATTAATAATTCTTAAATGAAATGAAATTCTATTTTAATCAATAGGGAATTTTAAGGATATTTCAAGGTTATTATTATATATTATTGAAAAGCCATTTATTTTTAAATTAATTAATGTAGGAGTAAAGAGATTAACACTTGATATTAAGATGACTTTTGTCTATATCAAAAAATGAATGGTAAATTTTTATATTCAAATAGATTTGGCCTATGCATAAACCCTAAAGTAGGAGAAGAAAGTAACACTACATTTTAAAAACAATTAATCTAATATTAATATTTTGTAAATAAAATGAAATTCCATTTTAATCAATAGGAAATTTCAAGGATATTATTATATATTATTGAAAAGCCAAAAAATACGTCGTTATATATATTTTTATAAATAATAATGAAATGAAATTCTATTTTAATCATTAGGAAATTTGAAGGATATTACTATATATTATTGAAAAGCAAAAAATACGTCGTTATATACATTTTTATAAATAGTAAATATTGTGCTTGCCATATTCTCGAAGGTACAAAATTCTAAGTGCAATCATGTTACAAGTGCGATAACATAATTAAAATGATCAAGAACTATGATAACATTTGCTGTTGGAGAATTTATCAGACCATTTTATATAGCGATGGAAGTTCTAGAAGATGTTCATATATCTTTAAATATACTAAAATGTCTACTTCGTTCAGCTTGAGTCATTCAATATGGAAGCATCAAAATGATCTCTTAAAACTTTTACATATTTCAACGTGTCAATCATTAATAAGGCACTTTAATCCTTAAATATATAATATTGGGGTTAGTAAATACTTTAATATATTGGATCACTAAACACTTTCACTATGTTTACTGAATAAGTATATATCATCAAAATTAATTATTTAACTTTTTAAATTTAATCTGAAAATTAATGTATTTAAACCAAAAATGTTTTTAAGGATAATAAAATATATATATATATATTGGATCACTAAACACTTTCATTATGTTTACTGAATAAGTACATACCATCAAAGTTAATTATTTAACTTTTTAAATTTAATGTATTTAAATAAAAAATGTTTTGAAGAATAATAAAAATAAAAAATTATTTAACTTTTTAAATTTAATGTATTTAAACCAAAAATGTTTTGAAAAAAAATAAAAAAACACAGTTATGTCATTTAATATTAAATAATATATATTACATTATGTTTTTATCCATAACTAAAAAAATACAGTTATGTCATTTAATATTAAATAATATATATTACATTATGTTTTTATCTATAATTTTTTTGGTATAAGATATTTTTTAAAGTGTTTTGAATTTAATCCATTTACAATATTTATTATGAATATCTATCCACATTTTATTTTTTTAAATAATGCTGAAGAGCAAAATAATAGGAAACATAATTTAATTGGAGGAAATAGTAATGCTTTTATTTTTAATATATAATTATGATATTATAATCTATTAAAACAAAACATAAAGTATAATTAGTTTAACAAAAATAAATAAAATGTTATATTAAAATTTTAAATTATAAATTATAAGGTATTTTGAATTTGTTTAATTTTATTTAAAGTTCAATAAAAAATGTTACAATGCTACATATCATATTATATACATATATAAGATAATAAGAAAATAAAGATATTTTATTTCTTATTTCGTGCTTATGCCATTTCTAAGGTTCAATATTTCTATATCTATTTTCAAAATTGTTATCAATTTTTCAATGGTTAATGAGTATCTTCTCAACCCTTGGTATTAGTGTAAATAAAAAATGAAAGCAATACTTAATTAATTGTAAGATTGTATTATAATTTTGGATTTGTTATAACAACGATAAGTTCAACATTTTTGCAAAATTGTTGGAAGACTTTAAATCATTTGTGAAGATCATGAATAGTTTTGCAAGAAGACTAATATCTTCAATACACAAGTAGACCAATGGAAATACTAATACTATTCATAATGATAACCCATAAGCTATTCACTAGTGTTGTTCTTATATAAAAAGTTAAGATAGAGAGATATGCGAGAATCCTAACAAGTGATAAAGAACCATATGAGTAGAGTAGTTTCTTACCGATTTGAAGTGATAAGGTATAAGCATAGAGTATGGTCACTAAAAAAACCCTTAGTTGTTATGAATATGGTGATTTGAATAGTTTTTGCAAGAAGACCAATATCTTTCTTTGTGAAGAAATATGATCCCTCACATGCCTCCATATTAAGTGCTTTAAGTGAGGACGCTAAAAGTATAAGCATAGAGTATGGTCACTAAAAAACCCTTAGTTGTTATGAATATGGTGATTTGAATAGTTTTTGCAAGAAGACCAATATCTTTCTTTGTGAAGAAATATGATCCCTCACATGCCTCCATATTAAGTGCTTTAAGTGAGGACGCTAAAAGTATAAGCATAGAGTATGGTCACTAAAAAAACCCTTAGTTGTTATGAATATGGTGATTTGAATAGTTTTTGCAAGAAGACCAATATCATTCTTTGTGAAGAAATATGATCCCTCACATGCCTCCATATTAAGTGCTTCAAGTGAGGAGGCTAATACCTTGTCACTCCCCATGCATTTCCTAATTTTTCATGATTTTCCAAATGAAGTAACTAGGAAAAGTGAAGTATTTAAATGATTCTTTTCTCATTCCACATCCAAAGTTTAATATTTATACATCTTTTTTCAAAATTGTAACATGACTAATTAATGATTATGTTTTTGACAATTGGTCTAGTGTAAATGGTGAAATGACAATTTAAGGCAATGCCTAAGTAGTTTAAAGTGTTTGAATATGTTTAGTTGTTTGTGGAGATTATGAGTAGTTTTTGTAATAACAATATATATTTTTAGTGGATATTATATGAACACTATCTTACATAAGATATGATATTTTTTTAACTTTACAATCTAAAACAATATATAGTTTTAGGTCTGTTAAGCCAATTTGTCCTAAAACTAATCTATTGTCTTTTTTTTTTCAAAATTCAAGTGAAATAGTTTGTTTAAAAGAAATCCAATAATAATAATCCAATAATTGAAGGAGACATTTTAAATTTTCATTCCATTATAATAATATTATTCATGAGAATAATGTTATGATATGATTATCATGATAAGAAAATTTTATCATGTTGAAAGACTAACTTAATCCTTGTGTCAATGGTGCATGATAAAAATAAGTAGTGTCTTTTACTAACACAATGATTAATTGATTATCGTGTAAATGTTATTTGACCTTTCTTTCCATATATTAAAAAAACAAATCTTTCATTAATAATACTTCACAATACCCTTTCACATACCTTACTTAAAAAATTACCTATTACTAAATAAAATATATCTAAAATTTATAATTTTTAAAATTGATTGTATAACATAAACACTTTTAAAAAACAAATAAAATAAAATAAACCACATTTTCCTTTCAAAAATTGATTTTTGAAAACCAAAGGAGTTGAAAAAAAAGTGGGTTGCTGCTTCCTTATATCATTTATTATATTTCACATGTTGGTGCTTCAAACGTTGCATATAAATAATGATATACATGGAATATCCTAGTTAATCATTCATGTTATTTAATTGGGTTGAGTTGTTAGGAGAAGACAAGTAAAGTCTGTCCTTTCTGGCAAGGTCCTGCTTATAATATTATGAAAGTGGTTGAGTTTTCTTGGAAATCCCATGTGGACTACCCTACCTCTTCAAAAGAAAAAGCTTAGTGCCTGCACACAACTTTTGACTTTATAGACACATAAAGGTCAAAGCATCAATCATTCTTACAACAACCATAAGTTTTATTCAATTTGAATATTAAAGTCAAGCCTGCTTCCCAGGAATCGACTTCTTTGCGACTGATAATTATGGAGTTGAATGAAAAAAAAAAAATGGATCCTTGGACTAACCTAATGCCGCAGAGAAAGAAGAAACATTGTACTATGAAAAAAATTAATCATATATGATGTCAAAATATGCGTGAGATGAGAGCGGAAATTGGCATCCTCCAAGTCAACTGCAAACCAGATTCTTGACAGGTGGTGACACAAAGTTCTTGAAAACCAGATTCTTGATAGGTGGTGACACAAGTTCTTGAAAATCAGATTTTTGACAGGTGGTGACACAAGTTCTTGAAAAGCAGATTCTTGATAGGTGGTGACACAAGTTCTTGAGGCTATTGGTTTCACATCCACAGAACTCAACTCCTGCAAATCCAAATCCTGTATGGTGAGATCTTGAACTCCTGCAAATCCTGTATGATAAAATAAGGTCAGATCTTCAATTGATATCATGAAAGATTTCAAAAGCTACCCAGATCAATAAAAAAAAGATCATATCTATCATACAACTCACTCTAACATCATCATGGACGTCATCTGGGAGGAGTGAAGGCCATTCACATTCGTATTCAAGAACTATTATTATTAATAATAATAATAGTAATAATGCTCTTCCCTCCTGTATCTTCTTATCTTCTCTTTTGCAGTGGGGTTCACCAACCGCACGGGTGAAAGCGGGCCAGGAAGTGGCCCCATGGCTGCCATGCGCAGACCCCATACACTTTACAACAAATCTATCATAGCAAAGTTTGACAACAACCAAAATAATATTCAATGAAAGAAAAAATTCTTTGAACATATCAAATGTAGAAAAGATTTCATTGCTTGTTTGAACATATCAACAGTGGCAAATTTCCATTGGTAGTGAGAATGGTGATATAGGAAGGCATATTTTTTAATGGTCCTGAATTTTGATTATCTACTTTGATTCAGAATTTATTAAATTTTACATGGTTCAATGTACAACATATTTGATAAAAAAAAATTAAGTTAATTTTTTTGGCTATAAATTTAATTAAAATTAACTGGCATGTTGTTTAGGCTTTAATGTGATTGCTGTAAAATGGACTATTAAATCTTAAACAACTTAAGATCTAACTATTTGTTGCACAACAGTCTTTACATTAAACCCTGCTATCAGCAAGCAAACTGGTTATTGATGGCCAGCAATACTCAGCCTGCTGCACACCATTTAATGCTGCAGCAGCAGGCTTGATGCCTATTAAATCTCAAGCTTGATGACAGATACCCATTAGATTTCAAAAGGTCATCAAACCTAAACTTGTCACTTGTCTCATTAAATGACCTGAAGCAGGCTGACTATTGCTCCAGGTTATTAATGAAGAGCAATAAGCACCCGGGGCTACAAATTTGGTGGAAGGATTTTTACATGGCTCTAGGAAGTCAAGGATGTACAATACCGTCTCTGCCCACTTTGGAAAATTAAAGGACACGTGGGGTGATTCCGTGCGGTCCTATACGTCCTTGGAGCGTTGGGATGTTAGCAGCCAGGAGCGAAGTGGGTCGCTAATTGAACTGTCGCCTATCGCTGTGACCGTCGGCTTTGGTCGGCCATTAAGGCAGCTGGTTGACCAGAGGAGCTTATTTCATCATGGTCCTGGGATATTTAGTCAGCGTGTACAGCCCATATGTGATTTAGCCGTTTCCTCTGGCGTTTGCTAGCCATGGGGATTAGGTATTCTATTCGTACATACATTTAGGGCATGTAGTGACGCCATGCATGTTTATTGCTCTCAAGTAGGTAATGGGCCTGGCTTACCATTTGATACACGTTTCGCCCATCTAACACCTGCATATTTTGGGTGTGCAACCGACCAGCTAGAGATGGTTGAACGTTGCTATAAGTCATCATCTAGGGTAGGTTTTTTTTTTCTTCATTGTTGGTTGATCGAGACTTAGGTTCTGGTTGAAGGCCATACTCACTATGGTTGACTTAGGTTTGTGGTTCTCTTTGTGTTGATATTGATAAATTGCTTATGTCCATTTTTTTTGTTTGGTTGGTGGGGAGGGGTTGATATTGATATTGATATTGATAAATTGTTTATGTACATGTTTTTTTTTTTGTTGATGTTTAAGATTTATAAATTTTATTTTCCTTTCATATACTCAAATTTCAAATAACTTCTTAAAAGTTTTATTGTTAATATTTTCTATTTTTTATTGATGTTGAAGAAATTTTGAAAAGATGTTAAAAAATGAGTATTTAGGTTTAAGATTTACAAATTTTATCTTCTTTTAGCATACTCAAATTTCAAATAACTTCTTAAAAGTTATCGTTAATATTTCCATTTTATCAATGGATTTATTAAATCATGGGGTTACCTTAGAATTTGGTGTCTTAGTAGTCTAACACTTTATTTAGTGATTTATAAAAATCATGTGGTTACCTTAGATTTTGGTGTCTTTGTAGTCTAACAATTTATCTAGTATATGTGATAGTCTCTTCTCATTGTCTTAGTATTGAGATAGACATTAATATCTCCATTTTATGAATGGATTCATTAAACCATGCAGTTACCTTAGATTTTGGTGTCTTTGTAGTCTAACAATTTATGATTTTGGTGTCTTTGTAGTCTAACCGTTTATCTAGTATAACTCAAAGTCTCTTCTCATTGTCTTAGTATTGAGATAGACCTTAATATCTCCATTTTATGAATGGATTCATTAAACCATGTGGTTACCTTAGATTTTGGTGTCTTTGTAGTCTAAATGTTTATCTAGTCTAACTCATAGTCTCTTCTCATTGTCTTAGTATTGAGATAGATCACCATATTTCTAAGAGGATCATATACGATAGATTTGTCTTTTAGATGAGGTTGAAATAAAAAAATCATTTGCTAGTGAATATATCCACTTAATGATGGATTCATCAAACCATGTAGTTATCGCTCTAATGTCTTTTTAGCTTGAGAATGTGTATAGTAAAACTTAAAAAAAATTCCCATTAGGTTTGCATTGAAATAAATTATTATAATTCTAAAGCACCATACTTCTTATAATTATTCTTTAGAGCTCTAGATTAAGGAGCATTCTCTATTCAAATGCTCAATCTATTATGAAATTAGAAAGCATTTGTATTGTAGATCCAAGTTTTCATGGACTATGAATACTATACAAAGTCTATACATGTTTAACCCTTTTTTTATAGAGAGTTTTACCCATACCAACAAATTTCCAAAAATAAGCCACCTGTTGCCGCCTTTCACACACCTGGGTCACGTGGCAGAAATATTCAAGCCACTCAGTGTGTCCTTGGGGGCAAGTCTCGAGTCAAGGCTGTCACCTTGTTCTTGACTCCTCCATTTAGGCTCAACTCTTAACGAAGCCAAGGGGGGTAGACCCTATTAAGTTACTAAGGCTAATTACTTAGTATGGTGATGTTAAACTGAATGAATTACTTAGCAGTTTGAAATTTAACCATAAACAACCATAGATGACAAGATACAAAATGAGCGCATGAAAGCACAATGCTGAGACACAATATATATATATAGCAAGAAAATAACCAGTGCCTTAAAATGGAGTCAAAAGATAATCAATGTACTTGCATGTGCTTGGAGTGAATGTTTTGCAATTGCCTCTTGGTACGTTTTAAGTTAATGTGAAATATGAGTTGATTAAAATTAGGCGAAAGGGGGGGGACTCTAGATATACCTGAGAGTACTTGGAGTATGTCCAAAACTAAACCATCACGGCTACCCGGAAGGAATATGTGGGCTGAATGGAGTCTCCGGGGCTATTGTTCATAACGCACCCGTTAGGGTGTGATAGAGATCGGCACCCCAAGGTCACTTTTCAGGAGTTCTCGCTTTCTTTGGGTATTTTGCCATCGTAATGGTTTGATCTAGGTGTTGGATTTTCACCTGATGGTTTGTCAATTTGGGAGAGTGAATCCTAATTATTCTAGTCACTCAAGTGCTTTTGATATAGCTTGACTGATCGGACGAACCGCAGCCAAGTGTAGAGCATACACACCAAAGTCTTGTCAATTTTAGTAAATTTTGAGATGGGTGTTCTTGTTAAAAGGAAAACCCTCCAGGAACCTCTTTCGATCCAAGTGAATCTCAATCGAGGAATTAAGGAGGGGTTAATTTTATAATAGCTGATGAAACAAATGATGAAAAGGAAGACACATATACACAATTCCGGTTTTCTAATTAGTCCTACCATGCATCTCTTTCCCCTTTTGGGTCAATTGGGAAGTCATGGGGTAAGTATTTAGATTACTTTGAAATCTCAAATATGGAAATGAAATTGATAATAAATCAAAGTATACTACCCTGCAGATTAGAACTACGCTAGTTTGCAAAAAAAAAGGAAAGAAAGCAAAAAAGAAACACAGACACAAATCCCCCCAGGGGGGATGGTGAATAGGCTCCAAAGAGCCTATTCGAAAGGACCTATTCTTTTTATTAGCAGCGATTTACAATATCAGCAAATTAAAATTGATGCACTTTGGTCCTTGTTATTAGGGATCCAAAGGCTTACAACAAGCTTGTAACAAGCTAGAATTAAAACACAGTGGTGGGGGAAGCTTCCAGGAAGCTCTGGTTCGTCCAAGAGTCAGAAATTGGGCAGAGTCTCCTTCTGTTTTTTGTTGGACCTACTAAAAAATAGCAAGTAATCAAAATCAAATGTTCCCAAACACACTTTGAAAGTGTTTTGGGTCACTACACTAGTTACCAAAAAAAAACTTAAGTAAAATTTTGTTAAGTTGGGGTAATCTAGTTTTGCAAAAGGAACCAAGGAAAGAAAGCTTTCCTTGGGATCTTGGCTTGATGTTTGGGTAGCTAATGAGATGTGCACTTTTATTGCAGAATATGAAACTTTAAAGTACAACAAAGGAAACTACCTTAAAAGCAAGCTACAAAATTTCCTTAAAATGCTTGCAAAAAGAGGATAATTTCAGCTAGATCTCTTAAAATATAGCTTTATATGCAAAATGGAACTGAGATCTAAACTTAAGAAAGGATCTTACTAACTAGATCTCTATGTAATTTTCTTAATGAGATAGATCTAAGCAATAAGACTCTTTAAAAGTAACCAATTTGAAGAGAAATTAAGATTTTGAAGG
>LPNX010222401.1:315291-390291 GCA_001517045.1 Pseudotsuga menziesii | reverse complement strand
TACCAATAGAAATATCATGTCAATAGTAGCATCAAAAGACCATGCGTTTGCTTGCTTATAATTGAGTACAATGAAAATAGTTATAGAACCTTGGAATATTTGCTTTGAAACACCCATGGCATTGCTTTGCAAGTTGCAATAGCTAGAATACCTACAATTGGGTGGTGGTGCATTCTTTAGAGCAACTCAATTTTGAAATTAAGGATAAGATATGAACTAAGAACAACAATTGAACATAATTACATTTTCGTGATCCAAAACTAAATCCATGAGAAGCAATTGTAGGTTGATGTGTGTCATTTTCTAGCCACCGGGTCTCAAGAATATGTACTTCCTTCTTGTATATCTCTTAATGGCATGAATTTATAGGTTCATAATATTCTTAAGTCCTTTGGAATTATTAATAAACCAAGCATGAATATTCACACATGTTGTTAGAATTTTGATGGTTATACAAGATCTAAAAATCATTTAGCATCATAACATCATAAACATAAGCAAATGATCAATGAAAGAAAAACAAGCATTGGCCACAAAAAAGAACATAGAGATTTATCCTAGGAAACCCTCATGGGGGAGAAAATCAAGCAAAACTTCCTCGATATAGAATTCAACCAATTACAGTGTAACACCTAGCTAAGAATAATAATAAAAACTCCCTTCCCGTAGTAGACTTCTCTTCTCTCTCTCTATCTCTCTCTCTCTCTTGCACAATGCTTGAGTGAAATTCTGTGTAATGAGAGAGGTATCTCACCTATTTATATTCATCAGGTGAGTGACTCAATTACCTAACTTGGTCAGCCAGGTTCTTTAACTAGGGGTGACCTACCTAGGAAGAATCAAAACAACATTTATAAAAAACTTTTGTAGGTACTATTTCCCTGGCTTACAACAAAGGCTTTACCTCATGACTTTTACATGACCAATTACATCAAGGACATCTCCGAATGAAGGAATATCATCTCTGAAGGATGATAATAATAAAAGTGCAATAAAATATCTTCTAAAGTTACATTTATTTCAACACTCCCTCTTAACAAGGAAGGTATTCTACATCAGTATCATCAACAACCACAACAACTGTACAACTTACTGGTGAATCTATATGTCATAGTAAGTTTTGAACAGCAACAACATCATGTGTCTAGAACGACATCAGCATGGGACATTTTCATCAACATCAACATGGACCATCATCATCACAGAACATCATCATCATCATGGAAAATCATCATCACAGAGAATCATCATCGTGGAACATCATTATTGAGCATCATCATCGTGGAACATCATCACGTAGCATAATCATCGTGGAACATCATCATTGTGGAACATCATCATTGAGAATAATCATTATGGAACATCATCATCATCATCAGTGTGTAAATATTGGAATATCATCATCATCTGGAACATCATCAACATGTGAATATTGGGATATCATCGTCATCAGCATGTGAATACTGGGACATCATTATCCACAGTATGTGAGTACTGGAACATCATCATCATTAGTATGTGAGTATTGGGACATCATCATCTACAACATTAGTATGTGCATTATGAATACTAGAACATCAACATTTTCAACATCAGTATGTGAATGTTGGATCATCATCTGCAACATCAGTATCTGAATACTGGAACATAATCATCATCTGTAACATAAGTATATAAATACTGAAACAACATCATCTACAACATCAGTATGTGAATACTATATCATCCTCTGCAACATCAGTATGTGAATACTAGAGCATCATCATCATCTGTAACATAAACTTATGTAAATATTGTAAAAACAACAACATCATTAGCATGTTAGTGCTAAAAAAAACATCATCAACAAATAAATGATAGATCATCATCTACATCATCATCAGCATAGAATGCCGAGACAACAACATCATCATCAACATAAAAATATTGGAACAACACCATCAACAACAACATAGAAATGATGGAATCAAGACAGAGTGTTGGAACCACATCATCATCATCATCATAGAAATGTTGGCATCAACACAGAGTGATGGAATCACATCGTATTCATCAGCATAGAAATGATCGCTTCAACACAGAGTGCTGGAACCACATCATCTTTCCATTAGGACATATGAAGCAACATCATGGTCGTCTCTCTAATAGATCCACCTAGGTGTTTGTCTGACTTACTAACCATTTCGGTCCAAACAAGCTGTAATGTCCTAAGTCTGGTGTGCAGACCTAAACACTTTAATTCTGTAATTTTACTTAAACAATTCTGAAATTTAATTGGTTCACACAGAGCCTTCTCGGATTGGGAAAAACAATGGTTTCTTCTGGGATATTTTGCAGGGGACAAGAGTGATCAGTGGGCAGAAAAAAATTAATGTCAGGCATGGAATTTTCTCTCCCCTAACACATTTAGATCTGGTTCCATTTAGGTTTCAGAATCTGCACCGCGGAAACCTACTACGATGCTTCTGGGTAGCCAAACCGTGAAATTGAGGAGAGTAGTTCGTTCTGTTTCAACCAAAGGCTTCAAGAAACTTGGAGAGGTTTTCTACAGCCTTAATTTAACATAAAAAAGGTATTTAAACATTTCTAAGGTTCTGGAAATTTTAATGTGTTTTGGGTGAATTTGGGGATTTCTGGCAATTTTGGTCAAGAGAAACCCTGCGTAGAGGAGGATGAAAAAGGGTGGTATGGCCCAAACCAAAAAGCATTCTGGAGATTGATATGGGAAGGTAGGATTTTTACTGACCCATGGGAATTGACAGAGCTCATTTTTAGTTTACAGATCCTGTTTTGTATCAATTTTATCAAAACTAGTAATCTAGCTAGGGTCTTAAAAAAGCTATTAGATCAGCTTAAATCCAATTATGTAAAACATGAGATTTATAATAGAGATAAATATGATCTCTCTGAACATAAATAATTATTTCAATCACTTCCCCATCATGAATTATTTATTACAACACTCATATTCACTCAATCCCCCCATACATTGATAAAATGGGACCTTTTATGAAATTGAGATAATATTCTTTAGGGTCTGAGATATCTCGACTTGATAAATTCAATTTTTAGAAGATAATGAAACTACAGAACAAAAATTACATTATTGACTAACCATTACAAATATGCTTCCAAAATTAAGGGGTAGGAGGCTCGAATCATGACTAGCAAGGGGCTGTGAGCATAGGTGAAGCATGGGCTTCATTGGAGCTCAAACTGAACTTGATGGAGGAAGAAAATAACTCTGATTATACTTCAATGTCTACAAGATAGTGCTCCACACCTGCAATGGAAGAGAAGGGGATGGTAGGACAGGGGAATAGAAGGCTGGGGCTCATCTCCCAGTAGTTTGAGGCACAACAATTAGAAGTAATGCTCACATAAGCATTCAACAATCAAATCATCAACCAAACTAAAGCAACGGGTTCAAATTTATATTTTATAGATTATGGATGACTTGCTTAGTAAGTTGAGGCTAATGGTGACCTGTGAGAGCAAGTCAACCCCATGGGTGACCTAACCCTAGCCACAAAAGCGCCCCCTTTGGGAAATTAGGCAAGTAGGACCATGTGGAATTGTTTCCAATTCCAAATTATCCTTCACAATTAGAAACTGTACCCTCCCTTAGTCAAAATCTGCCTCTTTTGAGTTATGACATCTTTCTGCTTTTCCTGGGTCATAAGGAAGCTCTTTCTTTCCTTAAAAAACTTTCCTGCTTTTCTCTTACAGATTTTCTGAGCTCCATAAGAGGAAACTGCGCCCTCCCCTTTGAAATACTTTCGTTGTTTTACCTCTGTCTACTTTTTCTGCTTTTAGGAAACTTCCCTTTATTCTCTTGCTTGCTTTTGTCATGGACTTTCTTACTTTTACCAGCGAAAGTTGACTAGCTTTCCCCAATGCACCCTCCTAACATGGAAGCCTTAATCCCACATCATTATTGTGCATAATAAATAAAATTAAATACATGCCTTAGAACAATTATTAGTAAAAATTTATCCTAGGAGGAATAATTAATAACAACTTGAGCCCCTAGGAACTTAGCATGGTCAACACTTTTAATGGTCAATTCGAGGGAACATGACAGTCCTCCCCTCCCAAATCTACTTGTCCTCAAGCAGAAGCACCACAGAGTGTTGCAAATTTTTCCACCATGTTTTTGCTGCACTACTCTGATCATAGCCATTTTTATGATGCCACTTCCCTTAGCAAAAATTCCAACCCAGTTAAAGTAACTGATTAGAATTCCCAGATCCCACTACCTCCTCTGCAAGGACCCAAATTTTTTTGCCACCTTTTGAACTCTATCATTCCTAAGAATGCACGGATCCCATGGTTTTATCTTCCTCCTTCCACCCATCAATAAAAACAACAAAATTTTATCATTGTAGAGGAGGAAAATGAGGTTTTGAAAATCATACCACCATACTGGGAGCTCATCTCCCCCCATGCCAAACTGAACATTTTTTAAACTCTCCCACTAGACATGGAATTCCTTAATGTGGGACCAAATCATCTTGAGCCTCTCTAAAGTATGAAAATCCATGTGCAAGCTAGCACTAGAACTCACGTCACTGTTGTTATGAATACACAGGAGGTTATCCCATGCCCCTCCATGTATACTGAAAGCATCATATAGCAGCCATACATGCTCATTCTATTACACATACAATTTCTTTGATGTGTCCAATGTATTTCTTTGATGTGTCCAATGTATCTCCATTGATGCAAGCAAGATTTTTACCCTCCAGTGCACACATCTCAATCATGTGTCTAGCCACCCAATCAATGGACGTACAAAATTTCATGCTAAATGATTCAGGTGGGAATAATTCAGCTACTGCTAATGCACTTGTCAAACCACATGGTTTGACCATCAATACCTCAACTGGAAGAGTGAAAGTATCATGGTCCTCTTGTGGCATCAACAGAAAAAATCCTTTCACCCAATTTTCATCCCCACATGATGTGGCTGAAATAGAAGTGTGGTGTGAAGAATTGTGAGCCAAATCCCTACAATGTTCATCAATCAAGATAATGGATCCACAAATTCCTCCATTAGTTTTCTAAGTGACAGTGTGATCATGTGCCTCCTCCAAAATTGTACAACATTTTCTTAGAGGCAACTCATAATCTCTTAGGAACCATGCAAGTGCTTGATCTTCATATTGCTTGACCTCAAACTCCTCAAGCACATGGAAATCAGAATGCACCTCATGTGCATGTGTATGGGAGGTATATAATAGCTGCAAAATAAGTCTTTGTTGCTGTTCACATGTCAAGACATTGTCAGTCACAACAAAAGAATTATTGCAGAAATAAATTTTTTTCCCTCCCAAGGTCTTCATTTCAAATGTCTCTATGGAACTCAACAGGTGCTCCCCTCTTCATCCAATGGATCAACTCTCTGCCATTGATCCAAGGGTGAAAAAATCCATTAATTGAACCACACATTGAAAGTATGTGTAGATATGATGCCTTCTTTTCAAAAGTGGCTGCACACACATGCCTTTTCTACTACTTGTAAATCATAGAAAAATCAGTAATATTAAAAACAATTTTCTTGCAACAAGACATAAATTTTTTACCTTCCATATTTTCCTCTTCAGTGATTCCTCTATCCAACCATCCAATGGATGAATCAGAGATATTTCTTGCTGATTTATATGATCTATAATGATCCATATCTTCTGCAATAGGATCTATCTCCCATGGGGACAAATCATGATCCCCCTATTGTGCATGCGACACAAACTAGAAAAATTTCTTCACCCACTATTCATTCCCCATTGGTGTTTCTGAATCTAGAACATGTGGGAAAGAACTGTTAACCTTATTTGCATGTTTGTAAACTCTAGCAATCAGACTTATGGCTGCAAATTTTTCATTATGGGCTAGCCCAAATTGGGTTCTCTCATCCCACTCTTCCATGGGAGAGTGTCTGTCTTCAAGGAACAACTCAAGTTTCCTTGGAAAGAAAACAAGTGCTTGGTTCTCATAAAACTGTTCTGCACACTATTTAAGCGGATACTGAATGGAATGCTCCTCATGGTCCACCCAATCATGAGGTTACTCCATGCCATTTACCCAAAAGGGATGACTCTCAGAAAAGATTGAGGATTCAGTCAATTCTTTTCACTCTTGTTGGAATTTTGCTATATTTATTTGTGATTCTAAGAGGGAACTTTGAGTGTATCTCAAAGAATCTTGGGTGGCCAACAAATCACCTTTGAGCTTGTAGTTCTCTTCTTCATACATGCAAATAATTTCTTCATCATGCAGTGATGCTTCCTGCAATAACTCAACAAGCTCAAACATGTCATTTTTATCTGAAAGCAATTATGAGAAATTACCTTTGATTGTGGACATTACTTTTTGGATATTTTCCACGGCTTCAAAGGAAGATTGGTCTTCCATTAAAGCAGCTTCCCAACACATCTTTGACACTGAAGCATGAGTGTCATGGATAATTTTTAGGGCCTCTTGGATCTTCTATTCATCCATCTTCAATGACCCTGCAAGAAGATGAGGTTCTTGTAGATGTTCCTCCTCTTCATTTTCCATCACTGGATCAATTTTATGCAATGCACTCGAGGTTTTGAAATCTGACCCATATGTTGTTTCTGTAATATATTCAGATTTTAAGTCCTCAACCACATAATTTGGGCTGCAACTTAAGTGCTCATTCATCCTTGGTGCACCAGAAAGATATTCTCTCAAAGTTTCATCCTTCATACTGAATTCATTTTTGACACCAGAATTCTGAACCTCGTCACTAGGGGGCTCAACCATTCTGAAATATTCATTGGAAGTGGCTGCCATATCAGACTTACAAAATGACACATAAAAATCAGAATTTACCAACTCACCATGTGTTATGTTCTCTTCCTTATGTGGTGGAATTATGATGGCTTGTTCACCCACCCATTTCTCTGCTTCACACCCTACTGAGATGTGCTCAATTTTTGCTCCCTTGTGAGGCTCAAGGGCTGACTGTAAATCTGAATAATGTTTCTCTTTTGGATCATATCCAAAAGATATCTCACCATCATCAATCTGCCCCATCTCTTATTCACTTATATTGAAATCAACCACAAAGAAATTTGGAGTCATTTCACCTTCCACGTTACCAACAACTAGATGTTGGAATGTTAGATCCTTAGTTGTGCATGGATAATCTCCATATCCTTCTGACGAAGGATTTGGTGACTCATAATCCTCATGGATGCTGCAAATAGGCTGATCTCTCTTTGGGGAAAACCCAAATAATCTCTCAAAGAAACCATGTACAGATGGCTCTAATGAATCTTTACTTTTGGTCCTCTTTTCTTCCCCTTTACTTTGAGAAGTGAAACAACTTAGTTCCTTTCTTGATGTATTATTGGTATTCAAATAACCTACATGTGTTAATGTTTTTGAAAACATAGACTCTCCATATTTATTTCCTTCATGCTGAGAGACACTACTACTCCCTTTTCCATGTTTGCTTGCCAACTGCTTGGCAAGGAATTCTCTAGTCTCTTGATATGGCTGAATGATACTTTGGGATACATATTTCATCCCTTTCAACGTTCTTTGCATAAAAATTCTTAAATATTCTTGATCATCCATTTTTGAATGTTCTTCTTCATACAACTCAAATTCTAAATCTCCCATGAATGGAACTAATTCCACAACTGCAACTTGAAGATATTATTGCGCTACTTTTCCACTGAGAGTTACTTTCCATAGGATGAGCCAAGGAAAGTGCTCTGATACCACTGTAATGTCCTAATTATTTTGTGCAGACCTAAACACTTTAATTCTGTAATTTTACTTAAATAATTCTGAAATTTAATTGGTTCACACAGAGCCTTCTCGTATTGGGAAAAACAATGGTTTCTTCTGGGATATTTTGCAGAGGACAAGAGTGATCAGTGGGAAGAAAAAAAGAAATTTCAGACATGGAATTTACTCTCCCCTAACACATTTATATCTGGTTCCATTTAGGTTTCAGAAACCGCACCGCAGAAACCTACTACCACACTTCTGGGCAGCCAAATTGTGAAACTGAGGAGAGTAGTTCGTTCTGTTTCAAAAAGAGGATTTGGGAAACTTAAAGAGGTTTGTTACAACATTAATTTAACATAAAAAATGTATTTAAACATTTTTCTGAGGTTCTAGGAAGTTTAAGGTGTTTTGGGTGAATTTGGGGATTTCTGGCAATTTTGGTCAAGAGAAACCCTGCACAGAGGAGGATGAAAAATGGTGGTATGTACCAAACAAAAAAGGGTTCTGGAGATTTATATGGGAATATAGGCATTTTATTGACCCACAGGAATTGACAGAGCTCAGTTTTAGTTTATAGATCTTGTTTTGCATCAATTTTAGAAAAACTAGTTATTAAAAACTAGTAATCTAGCTAGGGTCTTAAAAAAGCTATTAAATCATCTTAAATACAATTTTGTAAAAAATGATATTTATAAAAGAGATAAACATGATCTCTTTGAACATAAATACTTATTTCAATCACTTCCCCATCATGAATTATTTATTACAACACTCATATTCACTCAATCCCCCCATACATTGATAAAATGGGACCTTTTACGAAACTGAGATAATATTCTTTAGGGTATGAGATATCTCGAACTGATAAATGAAATTTTTATAAGATAATGAAACTACAGAACATAAATTACATTATTTACTAACCATTACAAATATGCTTCCAAAATTAAGGGGCAGGAGGCCCGAATCATGACCAACAAGGGGCTGTGAGCATAGGTGAAGCATGGGCTTCACTGGAGCTTGAAATGAAATTGATGGAGGTTGAAAATAAATATTATTATAATTTAATGTCTACAAGGTAGCACTCCACACCTACAATGGAAGAGAAGGGGATGGTAGGAGAGGGGAATAGAAGGTTGGGGTTCATCTCCCAGTAGTCTGAGGCACAACACTCAGAAGTAATGCTCACATAAGCATTCAGCAATCAAATCATCAACCAAACTGAAGCAATGGGTTCAAATTTATCTTTTATAGACTTATGGATGACCTGTTTAGTAAGTTGAGGCCAATGGTTACCTATGAGAGCAAGTCAACCCCATGGGTGACCTAACCCTAGCCACAAAAGCGCCCCCTTTGGGAAATTAGGCAAGTAGGACCATGTGGAATTGTTTCCAATTCCAAATTATCCTTCACAATTAGAAACTGCACCCTCCCTTAGTCAAAAGCTTCCCTTTTTGAGTTATGACAGCTTTCTGCTTTTCCTGGGTCATAAGGAAGCTCTTTCTTTCCTTAAAAAACTTTCCTAGTTTTCTCTTACAGCTTTTCTGAACTCCATAAGAGGAAACTGCACCTTCCCCTTTGAAATACTTTTTTTTATTTTACCTTTGTCTGCTTTTTCTACTTTTAGGAAACTTCCCTTTATTCTCTTGCTTGCTTTTGTCATGGACTTTCTTATTTTTACCAAGGAAAGTTGACTAGATTTCCCCAATGCACCCTCCTGACATGGCAGCCTTAATTCCACATCATTATTGTGCATAATAAATAAAATTGCTGAAATAAAATTAAATACATTCCTCAGAACAATTTTTAGTAAAAATTTATCCTCGGAGGAATAATTAATAACAACTTGAGCCCCTAGGAGGCTTAGCATGGTCAACACTTTTAATGGTCAATTTGAGGGAACGTGACACAAGCCTAGCTAGACAAATGGATCTACCTGGGGACCAAACAATCCTTTTTTGGCTTACTAACCCTTTTGGTCATTTTATCACATATATAGTAGCCGGGATACCATATTATATTTTTCATACTCTAGTACATTTTTCAGCCAGTTCCCTTACATATGAGATGTTGAGATGAGCATCTATGATGGATCATGATTTGATTGATGGACTATAGTACTCTCCCATGCCATGACTAAGTCTTAGGACACTCAGATTTGGAGACTGATGTAGTCATTTTAGCTATTTACAGAGCAGTTATTGGTGCTTAGAGTTGTATCAATGTTTTCTCATTGGACTGATGTTGGTTCAGATGGATTATTTACATGTTTATGAATCAATTTATATTATCTTGTGTTATAGCTATCATTTGCTCTTATACTCATTCTTGTGACATGTATTAGCATTTAGTGTCATGATCTGGCGGTCATATAAATATGTGGACTTGGATGTATTGATATTATGTATAGATGTCCCTACTCAGACTTGGAAATTCTTGATCTATACACATTGGTTTTATCCTCAGGGAGAATAGAGGTAGTCATTCTCACCATACTTTGGCTTGCTAGTGTTGCTTTCAATAATCATCAGCTCCACCCATCCATTACCTTCCAATTATGTTTCTTACCCAACCTACTATTTTGACTTGTGGCATGGAGGACCTTTCTCCACTAGAGCCTCTATGATTGGATAAGCCTCCCTATTTATTTGTGTTTCGGCTTTGAGTTACCTAGGTTGTGTTGGCTAAACCTGAAACAAGTAGTGATACCATCAATACAATGTATTTGGAAATGAATATATTATGAAAAAAAACCCATTCATGAAAAGTAGTTGTTTTAAACATACATGAATGCAAGGAAAGCCTAATGAAATTGGCTTTGAAGTACAATGAAATGAATATCTTAGAACATTCATGAAAAGTAATGTTTTTCAACATACATGAATGCATAAAGCCTAAAATAATAAAAATCCATGAAATAAATACACGGACCAAAGCTATGAAAAATCAAAGGCCCAAAAAAGCAATGGTTCCTAAATTTATATCTAAGGATCGCTGGCCTCACTTGTATTGGTATGGATTATGAGCATTTGTCAAGGTGAATAAGCACCTTTGAAGTAACTCACCCATTTGTGAGACATTGCCATCCCTTGTGTTGTTTCTTGTCTGTCATATGCTAGAGTGAGTATTCCCTTTCCATATCTGAAGTGTCACAATGTCGAGTTGGTGGTCATCCTTTTCCCTAGCCTTCTAAATTTTTAGCCTTCACCCTTCACCAGCGAATTGATTACAACTATGAAGTGAGTATGGTCTTGAAAGTCTGGTATGAGTTATAGTTAATAAATGAAATCCTTTATATTTGGTTGATGGATCACCAGTGAAATGATTACTACTTGTTATCAGTGTTATTTTGAATGATTCCTAGAGCATGTCTTGACCTATGAACACTTGCAACAGATGAATGCTAGCCTGAGTTATATTGTTGGTTATATGGTCATTTACAAATTATTGATTTGTCTATCTGGATATTGTAGATGATCATGCAGAGACCTAAAGGGGGTATGAGTATACAACTTATATGGATTTGGACTCTTTGAGTCCAATGAGACAACTTGTTTTCAGTTCTGGGAACTTCCAGATATGATTAAGCTCACTTTACCCTTCTTGTGCAGTTTTACTATACTGGATGTCCTGTCTAAGCAAGGAGATATTTTTCTTGGATCTCCTAGGGCGTTGTATGAGGCATGGGGGGTCTAGCCACTTGTTTGTACCATATTTCCCCCCTCCAAGAGAGCCTGGTGGGCTCATTTGGATAACGCATACACCCTTGGAGGCAATTTATGGCATATCATGTTTCCCGAGGTAGACAAAAAATAATTAAAATGGCTATTGAAGAATTCCATTTGGGCTACTGAGGCAAGGAAATGGCATGGGATGAGTTCTGATTATGAGGGTGATGTATTCCACTTATTCTCCAGTAGTTGTAGCACTTGGATGGGCCCACATCTAATTTTTTCGGGCATATTATATTCTTTTCCAGAGCTTTTGGAGGCTCACGATTTCCTCAAGGCACAATTTCACAGTTAAAAAATTATATTATTTTTATTGTTCCATGGGGACACCCAAAGGGAGTTAGTTAACACTCCCTGGACCCACTAGGTGCTTTATTTATTTTTTGTTAAGTGGGATCCCCTCTCCTAGGGTGAGTTAGTCCACTTTTATATTATATTATTGTATTGATCCATGTATTGTATGTTGAGCTCATCTCAACCGTTCATTAGAACATTTGTATCTTTTAATATTAGCCACCCATTTGAAAAGTGGTTAGGATTTTGGTTCTCTCATTCCTATTTAAAGGAGAGAGATTCTCATTTGTAAAGGGTCTTTGGCTCTTGGATCTGGATAATAGAAAAACTTTTCTTGTGGAATTTTTTGGATCTCCTTTGCATCTGGTGTTCTTAGATGATGATTGGAAAGTATTTTTCTTCCTAGCATTTGGGTATTTGATGTGAGATCTATATATTTTTTCGGGAAACATTGTCTTGTCTACAGGAGGGTGACTTCAACTTGGGCATTTTTGCAGGGTTTCCTCAACTCGCTTGGCTTGGATGCATTTTGTATCAGGGGGTTTTCATTAGCATCAATGCGATCTATGATCTCATCTTGCTATTTTTCTGTATCTTTTTATTTTTTCTCACGATGGAGAAAATATGATATGGTTGGCGTTTGTTGTGAAGGAGAGAGGGTGCAATGGCTTCTTGGGAAAAAACATTGGGCATAGAACTCACTCAAATATTCTCAAATTGATCGGGATAGCAGGGATCATCATCATCAAGGAATATACAAGGTTTTCCAGGTAAGATCTACAGGTTAGTGCTTCTCTTCCAAGATCTCAATCCATTGGCATTTGTACTTCCATTTTTATTCTCAAAACCCCAAATATAAAAAAACCAAAAAATATGATGGCTCAATCCACTTGAGTTCTCGGCAAACCATTTTTGGGTTTTGTAGATCATGTCATGCCCTAAGTGGGTCTTCCTCAATGTTGAGCTAGAGTTTCCCTAGATCTGAAAAAAAATTATCTTCAAACACTAGTGCTACCTTCCATGTTTCCCTCTTTTCTTGAAATTTGATCTTTTCTGGAAAAACCACTTTTTGGGTTTGTAGATCAGGTCTAAACCCGGGTGGGCCTCCTTCAATGCTAGGAAGAAAATGACTACATTTCCCTAGATCAGAAAGGCATTGATCTCCAACCCTAGTGCCACCCCTTCTTTTTCCTTTTACCCTTGCTGACTTGGGTGCTTTGACACTGTCATACCTACCTTCGAGTCTATCCCTTGGTACTATGTAGCCCCAATCCCATTCTCACCTATTCTACATTGGTCATGTTTCCCAAGGTAATGGATATATTTAGTTCTTGCTAGTACCTTAAACCCAGATCTAGTATTTACCTCATAGGGAATCTGTGTCACGTCCCCACCCTTCTATCGACAAGAGGACGCAACTATAATGCTATCATTCTGGGATTTCTAGCCCCATGAATATAAAATAATATGCAGTAAAATAAAAAACATACATAGATGCAACATGTCATTCAATAAACAACAAAATCAATAAATGATATTCACATTGAAGCATTTCACATGTTCATAGTAATTTAATTGCAGAGACAAGAAAAACAAGAGATACTTATCTTTAACAGAAGCTTGTCTCGCAACCAGCTATGTCGCTGCAACATTCCACCCAACCATAGGCCAGTGTGCTCATCAATCACTCAGCAATACTACCACCCCCGAGCTAGGCATGATTCCACAAGGAATAAGGGGAAACTGGCAGGCTCACATGTAGCCAAGGATACACAACTTAGCCATTCCAACACAGTTGGGTTTATCAGGATAATAGGAGATGAAAATGCTAGATGCTAAGCTAGTGGGCTCACTAAAGAGCTAAGAACACCTGCACCAAAACTAGCTTGACTTCTAATACATCCAGACACACCCAACACAAGGAATCATTCCCTTCTCTGGTGTACAGTCCCTCAAGCCATAACTTCCATTCTAGTGCTATCTAGGGGGTGTAGAGAAGAAATCCAACTCTCTAGCTCTATCTGTGAGGCTCCTACACACACTAGTTTTATCAAGCAAAATCAGGCTCCATTCCAATACCAAATAGTCCAAAGAACAACAACCATAGAATACACAACAATTCACAGCTCTGGAATTCGAAGGGAAACACACCATAGAGCTAGAAGGATGGATTTCTTCTCTACATCCCCTTGAATAGAACTGGAAGGGAAGTCATGGCCTGAGCAACTGTGTAGCAGAGAAGGGAATGATTCCTTGTGTTGGGTGTGTCTAGATGTATTAGAATTCAGGATAGTTCTGGTGTAGGTGTGCTTAGCTCTTTAGTGAGCCCACTAGCTTAGCAACTAGCGTTTCCATCTCCTGTTATCCTGATAAACCCAACCATGTTGGCTTGGATGAGTTGTGTATCCTTAGCTACGTGTGAGCCTGCTAGTTTCCCCTTATTCCTTGTGGAATCATTCCCAGCTCAAGAATGGCAGTGTTGCTGAGTGACTGATGAGCACACTGGCCTATGGTTGGGTGGAACGTTGCAGCGATGTAGGTGGCTGTGGGACAAGATTCTGTTCAATATATGTATCTCTTGTTTATCTTGTCTCTATAATTAAATTACTATGAACATGTGAAATGATTGAATGTGAATATCAGGTATTGATTCCACCGTTTATTGAATGATATGTTGCATCTATGTATGTTTTTATTTTATTGCATTTTATTTTATGTTCATGGAGCTAGAAATCCCGAAATGATAGCATTATAGTCACGTCCTCTTGTCGGTAGAAGGGTGGGGACATGACATATTGGTATCAGATCTTTAAGTTGTAGTATTGGGCCTCTATGTGCCAATAAAACTCTACTAGCAGAGAGGTGAGGTAACCTTGGTTGAACCCAGCAGCAGATAGAAAATTTGTGTGAAAACTGTCCTTGGTGGCTGAGAAAGCCCAAGACGAGCCGCAACAATGACTATGTTATTTCGTTCTTGCCGACGTAGTGGACGAAAGTCCAAGATATTCCCACAGTGGCAGACGATTTGGGGAGAAGCTGAGAATTGATCCGTAGCGGTGGAAAAAAGTTGATGTCCGAGCCACAACAGTGGAAGATAAGAGATGAAATTCGAGCCACTATGCAATGGGTGTAAGTTTGACTCGGAGCCGATGTGTGGTGGAAGGAAGTTGGAGTTTGGGCCATAGAAGAAATTTTTTGAAATTTTTTCCGAGTATGGAATCGGTGGAAAAAAGACAAAGAACAAGCCACTATAGCAGCTGGAAGTGACAAAACTTTCCGCAATAGTGGATGAATAACGAAGATGAAGCTGACAAGACGTTGCGACAGCAAGAACATGAAGAACATTCAACAATGATGGATGGAAATTTGGGTTTGAGCTGATGAACATTGGGTAAGTGGGGTCGATGAGCATCGGGTAAGTTGAGCCGATGTAGCAGGCGGAAATCCATGAAGCTTGTCGATGAGCATCACTTGGGATGAGCCGATGAGTGGTGGAAATAAGAAGAAATTCGAGCCGCAATGATGGCCGAAAACCAAAAATCGAGCTGCTACGGTGGCGAAAGAGAAAGGAAAATCGAGTCGCTACCGCGGTGGAAGAGAAAGGAAGATTGAGTTGCTACGGCAAAGGGTGAGAAGGAAAGAAGGAGCTGCTACGTCACATGAAAGATGAGGATCAAGTCGTTGTAGTGGGTGAAAGTAAATTTTTTTTCTGATGCAGCGTGTGAAAATTTTTGAAAAATTTGCCGAATCAGAGAAATTTAGCAGGGTTTTTTAGTGGGATTTTAGGCGTCATAAAAATAAAAAATTATAGTGGGGTTATGCACTAGATTACGTGAAATCAAATAATTTACAAGCCCCCTTGACCCCTGTCATCCCCTTCAGAGATTCATTCTTTGGGAAAGAAAATTTTATGTTTTGACAAAGTTGTCAATGTATGATTTTTCCAAGTAAAGGTGAGTAATGTATAACTCATGTGAATTTTATGTGGCTAACAATTGTATGTATTAACATATTCTGCATAATTATAGTTACCTTCAAAGGAAGCATTCCAGATAGTGCAGTTTGGTAAAGTAAGTTGTGGTTCAGCCATGAGAACCCATGACGAATATGATGCACAAGATTCTTACGAACGTGCGTGAGATGCCATAGGGGAAAATTCTAGAGTTGGAAATGATGATATAGAGTCTAATGAAAGGATACTTCAAGAGACTTCGCCAAACATTGCAACTACCATGAGAAGCTTGATTAAATCCCAGGAAGAGAAGCATCAGTTGAATGTTGCTATGTTGCAGAGTTTGACATACTTGCAAAGAAAGATAAACTCTGGATAAGGTACAGTAAAACCAGAAGGTAGTAAGAGCAGTACCAGAAGAAGAAGAAGGACTTCTAGTAGATCATCTGACTCAGAAGAATCCAGTGGGGATTCAAGCTCTTCTTCTCACAAGAGTAAGAGAAAGAGGCACCACAGGGATCGCTCTCGAGATGAATTCAAGAAGGCTAAACCTCCTACATTTGATGGTGAGGTAAAGACTGGACAAGAGGTTGAAGCTTGGATTTTTGGGATAAAGAAGTATTTCCAAGTTCAGGATTATTTGGGAAACATGAAGGAAAGGTTTGCCATATTCAATCTGAATGGAAGGGAATCCATTTAGTGGGAGCACTTCAAGCAAGTAAAGAGGATCAATGAAAGAAGGCTTAAGTGGAAGTAGTTCAAGAAGTATTTCAAGAAGAAATACCTCTTTGATAGGTATTATGATGTCAAAATTAAGGAATTCCATGAGCTGAGATTGGGGCAGTAGGCCATGGAAGAGTATGCAAATAAGTTCTTGGAATTGTTAAGGTATGTTAGGTACATCAAAGATGAAAAGGTGAAGATCCAGTGTTTCCCGAGTGGATTGCCTCAGTCTTACAAAGACAAAATTGAGTTTTATGAACCTAGAACTCTAGAAGAAGCAATAAGGAAGGCTAAGTACTGTTACGAGAAAAGAAAAGGAAAACCTGATTACCAGAAGACATGGAAGGAAAAAAGGAATGAGAATTCTGACCAAAGGAAGAAAGGTTTCAAACCATCTAACTGCAGGAATCAACAGATACAACTGTCACAAGCTGAGAAGCATCCATCCAAAGTGATGGGAGAAAATCCTAAAGAGCCACAACAGAATAGAGGACCACTTTAATGTTGGAAATTTGGAGAACCCCACATGCACAGGAATTGTCCACTTGAGAATGAGAGTGCAAGGCCATCTTACAAAATTGAAGAGGTAGAAATAGTGGGTCAAGTAGCAAGAGCCGTCCCTAGGATCTATGCAGCACTGGAGGACCACTAGGAAGATCACCAATCAATTGTGGTTGAAGTTGTAGGTAATATTGTTGAGCAATCTATTTCTATTTTGATTAACCTTGGTTCTACTCATAGTTACATCACTCTTAGAGTAGTGGAGACTTATGCTTTCAAGAATGTAAAGCATAGAAAATCTTGGTTAGTTCAACTAGCCATTGGAACTAAGAGGAAGGTTAGTGAAGTAGTGGAGACATGCTCGTTGGTCATGAATGGATTGGTCACTTGTGTAGATATGAATGTTCTACCACTTGGTTCCTATGATGTTCTCATCTGAATGTATTGGTTAGAAGCTCACAGGGTAAAGCTTGATTGTTATAGTAAGACTTTTGAATGCATGGATGAAGAAGGGAACCTAAGAGTTGCGAAAGCCATTCCAAAGGTGATTTCAGTAAGGCAGGTTTCAACAATGCAGTTGAAGAAGTTCTATAGGAAAGGTTGTCAGTTGTATGCAGCTCATATTTTGGAGGCAACAAAGGATGAAACTCCTAGGATGGAGGACTTTCATGTGTTGCAAGAATTCAGGGATGTGTTTCCTAATGAGATTCCATGGCTTCATCCAAATAGGGACATTTATTTCACAATTGAAATTATGCCAGGAGAAGCACCAGTGTCCAAGACACCCTACAGAATGAGCACACCAGAAATGCTAGAGCTGAAGATGCAATTGCAAGAGTTGTTGGAGAAGAAGTATATCAGGCCAAGTGTGTCTCCTTGGGGAGCACCAGTTATATTAGTGAAGAAGAAATATGGTACACTCAGGTTGTGTATTAATTACAGATAGTTGAACAAAGTCATGGTGAAGAATAAATACCCTTTGCCTAGGATTGATGACCTATTTGATCAAATGAGAGGAGCAAAGGTATTTTCCAAGATTGATTTGAGGTCTGGTTACCATCAGGTAAGAATCAAGGATGAAGACATTCATAAGACATCCTTCAGGACAAGGTATGGGCATCATGAGTTTGTAGTGGTACCATTTGGCCTCACAAATGCACCAGCTATATTTCTGTGCCTTATGAAGAGTATCTTCAACAGGTATTTGGACAAGTTTGTTCTTGTTTTCCTTGACGACATTCTTATTTAGTCTAAGAATGATGAAGAGCTTGGAGAGAATCTGATATTGACAATGCAATTTCTCAGGGAGCATCAATTGTATGAAAAGTTGAGCAAATGTGACTTCTATAGAGATAGGATTCATTATTTGGGTCACATTATCTCAGAGGAGGGCTATCCATAGACCTAGAGAAGATTGAAGCCATTATGAATTGGTCTACTCCAAGAAATGTGACCGATGTAATATCTTTTATGGGACTTGCAGGATACTACAAGAGATTCATTGAAGGATTCTCCAAGGTTGCACATCTAGTCAATTGTTTGCAAAAGAAGGGAATAAAGTTCGAATGGACATCGAGGGGTGAAGAAATATTCCAGCAGTTGAAGAATATTCTGACAAGTGTGCTAACCTTGAAGATTGCAGACCCATAAAAGTATTTTGTGGTGTGTACTGACGCATGCGAACAAGGGCTTGGAGGAGTCCTTATGCAAGAAAACCACGTGATATGTTATGAGTAAGGAAAACTGAAGGAGCATGAGAAGAAATATGCTACTCATGACCTAGAACTTGCAGCGATAGTATATGTGCTCAATATGTGGAGGCATTACTTAATGGGAAGAAGATTTGAGTTAAGGATAGAACATTGTGGTCTGAAGTATTTTTTTGATCAGCCTACTTTGAATGTTAGGCAGGCGAGATGGCTAGAGTGTTTATGTGAGTTTGATTTTGAAATAAAGCACATAAAGGGGAAAGAGAATAAGGTAGCTGATGCACTTAGCAAGAAGGTGTAGGAAATGCATGTGGCATCTCTTAGTATTTGCCAGTCAGATTTGAGACAACAGATTGTTACTCATACTGCTGGAGATGAAATGTATGAGCATGTAAAAGACAAATTGCAGTAACAAAGTCTTGAGAATAGGTATGAGGGATATAAATTGGAAGAAGGTGGACTTATTACTTATACGAATAGAATCTATCTTCCAAATATAGAAGATTCGAGAAGATTTGTTATGGATGAGATCCATCAGGCACCATATTCTGGTCACCCAGGATATCAAAAGACGATTGTTACAACCAGGAAGTAGTACTTTTGGCCAGGAATGAAAAAGGACATGGATGAATATATTTCAAGGTACATGAAATGTCAGTAGGTAAAGGTGGAGCATCAATACCGAGCAGGTTTGTTGCAACCTTTGCCAGTTCCAAAATGGAAATGGGAAGTTATTTCCATGGATTTTATTACAGGATTGCCAATGACTTGGAGACAACATGATTGCATCATGGTTGTGGTGGAAAAGTTGACAAAGGAAACACATTTTATACCAGTTAAGTCTACGCATAAGAGTGATGACATTGCAAAAATATTCATGAAGGAGATTTTCAAATTGTATGGATTGCCTAAGGCAATAGTTTCTAACAGAGATGTCAAGTTCACTTCCAATTTTTGGAAGCGTTTGTTTGTAGATTTGGGTACAAAGATAAACTTTAGCACTGCCTACCATCCTCATACTGATGGGTAGATAGAGAGAGTGAATCAAGTGCTTGAAGACATGCTTCGCATGTATGTGATGGAAAAACCAACCAAGTGGGAAGATTACTTACACTTGGTAGAATTTGTTTATAACAATGGATAACAAGCATCCTTGGGGATGAGTCCTTATGAAGCTTTGTATGGCAGAAGGTGTAGGACACCAGTGACATGGGATAATCCAGTGAATAGGGTTGTGCTTGGGCCTGAATTGCTCAAGGAAATGGAGCAAGAGGTTGTAAAGATTAGGTAGAATCTGAAAGTAGCCCATGATAGACAGAAAATATATGCAGATAAGCTTAGGGTGAAGATAGAGTTCAGTGTTGGGGATCATGTTTACCTCAGAATGAGGGAAAAGAAGAGTTCCTTGAAGCTTGGATGTTGTGCCAAGTTATCACCTAGATATTCTGGGTTGTTCGAAGTGCTTGAAAGAATAGGGCTAGTTGGATATAGACTTGCATTGCCTGCTAGCACTAGATCTCATAATGTTTTTCATGTATTTTTGCTTAAGAAATATGTACATGATCCTAACCATGTGATAAATTGGGATGTGATTCAGGTGGAACCCAAGGGAGAGTTCCAAATCGAGCCAATGCGCATCCTTGACTTGAAAGTCACAATGCTCTGGAACCAAGCTATAGGGTAGGTAAAGGTGCAATGGGAGCACTATGGTCCTGAAGAGGTTACATGGGAGCTGGAGGATTCCATGCGATTGGCACATCCATTTTTTTTCAATTTTGCAGAGCACTGAGGCAATGCCAGTGTATCATTTTTTGTTCAATTTTGTAAAGCATTAAGGATAGTGCTATTGAAGGGGGAGGGGAATGTAACACCCCGGTTTTGACCCCATTTGCATTAAATGTATATGATGTATATATTGTAATTAATCATGGTGTGGAGCTATAGGAAAAATACCCACCATTGATTTGTCATTTTATGTTTCAATGATTAAAATTGATGCCAATGGTGTTCTGTGCTAGCCAGGCATGTTATAATTATGAACACCATGTACATATGCATTTTAATTAAAATGACCACAAACAGCTATGTCAATGCAACAATAATGAGAAGGGGCATGATTTCCTAAGGATAAGGGGGGGGGGGGATATTCAAACCCTTGGGCCGATGGGGAAAATCCAAATTTCAAAGGGAGAACCCATCAAATAGTAAACTACCTTACTTGTCTCATTCACCCAATCATTTATTACTGCCAGAAATTGGTTGGGTTGGTTATTTCATGGGATGGGCAAGGTATGACAACCCAAATTCGAATTAGAGAAGCCATCAGTTGTTAGGAAACATGTTTTGACTCCTTGGGAAAGCAAAGACCCAAAAATGTATGCCATTCTACCATGCTTTCATGTTTTCATGTTTTTTCCACCATTTTTCCTTCACGTGAGCTCTCTTAGGCATCTAGAACTTCTTGTGTGTGTTTCATTCCCCTCTTTTGGTTGTTGGCTTGATTTTCCCATGGATGGGAGGTCATTTTTGTAATTCTAGGGATTGGGTTGGTTTTCCTCACGTTTTTGAGCTGCTGGTGCATTTTCCACTCATGTTTTTGCAGTCTCATGTGTTTTTACCATGGCTGTGAAGTGTTTTTGTTAGACTCTAGTGGTTGGGATCTCTGTTGGGCGTTTTGGTGTTGTTTTCACATGAGCATGGTGGGGAATTTCATTGTTTAGTGTTTCCCAACGAGTGGGAGAACAGAGCCACAAATTTTGGGTGCTGTTGAGTTTATTTTTGGCCATGTTAGGGCCATAAATGACTCTGGAATTTGAGTTGCTCAGTTTGAGCCATTTTAACCAATTGCCATACCCGATTTGGCCTCTATGGTGTGTTTCCCTTCAAATTCCAGGTGTGAATTGTTGTGTATTATGTGGTTGTTGGTCTTTGGACTGTTCAGGATTGGAATGGATCTTGAGTGTGCTTGATAAACCTAGTGTGTGCAGGAGCCTCACAGATAAAGCTAGAGGGATGGATTTCTTCTCTACACCCCTTGAATAACACTGGAAGGGAAGTCATGGACCGAGGGATTGTGCAGTAGAGAAGGGAATGATTCCTTGAGTTGGGTGTGTCTATATGTATTAGAAGTCAGGCTAGTTTTGGTGCAGGTGTGCTTAGCTCTTTAGTGAGCTCACTAGCTTAGCAACCAGCGTTTCCAGCTCCTGTTAGCCTGATAAAACCAACTGTGTTGGCTTGGCTAAGTTGTATATCCTTGGCTACATGTGAAACTGCTAGTTTCCCCTTATTCCTTGTGGAATCATGCCTAGCTTGGGGGTGGTAGTGTTGCTGAGTGATTGATGAGCACACTAGCCTATGGTTGGGTGGAACATTGCATCGACGTAGATGGTTGCAAGACAAGCTTTTGTTAAAGATAAGTATCTCTTGTTTATCTTTTCTTTGCAATTAAATTACTATGAACATGTGAAATGCTTGAATGCGAATATAATGTATTACTTCCACTGTTTATTGAATGATATGCTACATCTATGTATGTTTTTATTTTACTGCATTTTATTTTATGTTCATGGGGCTAGAAATCCCAGAATGATAGCATTATAGTCGTGTCTTCTCGTTGGTATAAGGGTGGGGATGTGACAATTTGTGTCCCAAATTGGATCATATCTCAAATCTCCTAAACCCTGATCCAAAGCCTTGGTTCACCTAGTGATGTCATCCATAGATATAGGGTTTCTATCACCTTACACCTTACATACCTCAAGTCCATTTGATCTGATCTGGTGTCTAGGTCTAATATCTTCTATCGGTAGTATATCTGGGTCTCTGCCATTGTTGTCTTGGGCTAAGATAACATAAAGTGAATATTGCCTCAATTGGTGTGACAACCATCCATTTGGGAGTCGAGGAAATCTTGGTTCCATCGCCTTAGTTGCTTGTCCCTCTACCATCCATCCTGGATCCATTTCACATAGGAAACTACAAGGTTGGTGATAATAGGTCCAAACAAGCCTAACCAAACATACTAATACCCTAGGATCAAACAAGACTAGTCTGGCTTACTAATCCTTTCGGGCCAAACAATCCTAGTAATACATACCCTACCTAGAATGAGCTACCACACCACTGCACAGGAAACCTACTACATCATTATCATTCCATCTTTTGAGGAAGGTCCTTTGAGAGTACACCAAGCTTGTCTCAAAAGTATTCAAATTTTACATGGGACACAAGCTTAGTCCACACATCAACAACTTGTCCTTCATCATTCTTCTTTTGTACATCCACAACTTCATCATACATCCACAACTTCATCATTCTTCTCTTACACATCCGTAACTGCATCATTCTTCTCTTGTACATCTACAACTACATCATTCTTCTCTTGTAGGTGATTCCATATGATCCTTCCTACAAGTCAAATATAGTTGCATGATTAGAAACATTTCATAACGTTTGAAGATGGTCATCTACGCAGTAGCAAATGAATGAAGAGGAGCTGCGTTCGAAAGATTGGAGATCTCGACGTTTCAACCCCTACTTTGGGATCATCATTAGGAGACAATTTTAAGCGTGAGGGAAATTGTCCCCTGATGATTATCCCATTTCCCTCATGCTTCAAATTGTCTCCTAATGATGATCCTAGAGTAGGGGTCGAAATGTCGAGATCTCCAATCTTTCGAACGCAGCTCCTCTTCATTCAACATTTCATAACATTACAAATTCTTAGCATAAATATATATTTCATACAATCATGCAACTATTTTAGCTAATAAAACATTCATCCATATCCCGTATACATACAATAACTTTCTATATTCCTTCCATCTCTACTAAGACATAATTACGAGCATGCACTACTTCCAACATGTTAGTAAATAGGTTTCAATCTAGATAAGTAGAAATGGAATGTTATACAACACCAAAAGCCACTTACCCATCACATGCATATTAGTAGTAAACTGTTTATCAATGCAAACACTCTACCATCTTCCTAAATCCATGAACATATCTATGTACACAACTAGACAACTAGATATATAGGAAATGACAATTTCAAATACTTATCTTTACTTGTTTAGTAGACTTCATATTGATATTTGTATCCTTGCATGAATTATTGGAGTCTTTGACAGTGCACTCTAATTCATCGTCTGATTCTGAGCCTATCTTGATCATGAACAGAAATACTGAGCAAGTCTTTTTACACCAGAGATCATATAGAACTGTGTATTGGTGTTGAATTTGTGTGTCCTACAAATGCATCCCTTCTTATCCAATGCTGAAATGGATAAGAGTATGATATTTATATTCATCGGTATAATTCTTTTGGATTACATTCCTCATCACTTGAGGAATATTCCCTTGTTTTTTTCTCAGCTGCAATATATTCATCCTTGGTTGCACTAAAAGAAACACTAGTATTGAAGCATAAAAATACAACAGGTCTATTCAAAGACCAACTAGATACTTGCACATAGTACAATTATCTAGATCCAATCCAAGATAAAGTTTCTCTAAACTAGAAAGTATGGATTTAAAATCCATCACATACAACATTATACAACAAATGTGTAATAACATGCAGAAAGAAAGTCTTATCTTTTTCTTTCACTCTTCAGCATTTGTTGACTTGTTGAATCTTCTGCTATTTGGAGAAGCTCTCTGTGATATTTCCATTCTTTGTGATGTTCTTTAAGGCTTGATCACTTTCTCAATGATCCTTCTCTTTATACTATAGCACCCCAACTACCTCTTTGAGAGGTTTAACTATTCTCTGACAGTCCAAACTATAACTCTTCTTGAGTATCAATAGTCTCTAAGACTTTGACCATGTCTTTGTCCATGTGGATTATCTCCATAAGGTATCACATCCCTTGGCTTCCTTAGTCATGTACCATGAATAACTGATGGGGAATTTCTCTGCTATTTCATGTGAAGACATGTCACTACTCCCTCTTCAACTATAGGATTTTTTATGTACTATACCAAGGTTGTCCCAGAAAGAGGCTTAGTAATAATGCTGGAAAAGATGATCATCTGTGGATATGTATCATGTCTCGGATATAGATGAATAGAAAACTCATAAAGATTTACTTGTTTTCCATCATGCTTTATTTAGAGAAACACATGTGATATTTCCTAGATCGCTATACTAGTCAGATTATATCTTTGAAACTCTATTTCACTGACCAAGACATATCCAAGTCCACATACACTTGTACCAAGTAGGTACTACAACACATGCTATGTACATACTGTGAAGCACATAACTAATCCTGGGACCTGTAACTAACTTGGTTCATCTCAAAATAAGTTTTGATATCTTCCAAATCTGATCTAAAATTCATATTTATATGCATATAGATGGCCATGGACTTTTAATCCATCATCCAAAAACTCTTCAGGATATTTGTTGCACATTTTCCTTGACTAAGGAACATCTTATCTGGTGACTGCCACACCTCTAATCATAAGAATCATAACAATATTCTTGAATACTATTATGATATTCCTTCAATTATGAGCATCATGCAAGTCTCCCTTTTATAGGAGCTACATCAACATGTTACGCTGGTTCTTTAGAAGCTAGTGATACTAGCAACTCCCTCTCACCATGTAAATGTGAGAATCATAATCTAGGTCTTTCATCACAAATACTTATGCTCATTTATATATGAATCTCTTCTTTTTCACATGAATGTAAATAATATAGAATATCTTCAGGAGTCTTCACATCTATCAGAATAGAATTAAGCCATTTATTCTGTCTGCTTCCCAAGAGGTATTGGAACCTCTCGAACTATTCTCTTTCAGGCTCAACCATCAGAATGACTCCACATTCATGTCCTTATTTACTTGTAGGTAAGGGTATATCAATTTTCCCTACAAGACAATTTATTCTAATGGTTAGAATCATTTCATACTCATGAATTTTAATCACATGAAATACTCTTAATATATTGATAATGATTTACATAGTTATGTATAGACATTGACCAACCAATTTATCATAACCCATTATAATATTATGTACTGATATGAATCCCTATATCAGTCCAAAAAAATTGTTTTATGAAATAAATATACAACCCCATATTCATATCTCATGAGGTAAACATGTAGCCCTTTGTCTGGCCAATCATGTTGTCCTATGTTCACAACTTACGAAGCAATCATGTAGCCCTAAATATCATGTTGTATGAAGGATGTTTTCATCCTTATATCAGTCCTATATCATCTCGCAAAATATGGACTCATGAGATTGATAACATGCCAATAAAGACATAAAAAAACAATGTATATGCTAAACACAATTCCAAGTCTAGGAATATAGGTTGTAATAAAAAAAATATGATTTTATAAAAGAATATGATATTCAAATAATTATGCAACTTAACAAAATAATAATGAAACTCTATATCCATATCTTTATGAACAATCATAACATTCGTATCTCATAAGTCAATCATGTATCTCTATATTCATATCTTTATGAATACTCACTCAGTCCAACATCCGTAAAACATATAGATCTAAATAGCATATAATAAAAATGCAAGTACTTATATTTTAATTATTTGCATGCTCCCTCTTGATCTTTGCTTCGCTTTGGAGATTACTGGAGTCCCTCGATATTGATCTCTTTGCAAATTTGAGTGCATGTAGGAGGTAGTAAATCTATGCATGGAGAAACTGGATCCCAAGCAACCTGGAGTGAATGCTCTTCTTCAGGAAAAAATATTCCAACAATTATAATACTCTTCTTATAACGAGTTAGTATCTCATTACAAACAATATCTATTCTATAAGGATAATATCCAATCCATAAATCCCTCGATTGTTCAACCAATTCATACAGTTTCAAAAAAAGCCATAACACGAATTCTGAAAATTTAATCTTTAAATACCTGATTGTATCTCTCAAACAATTATGATTTTTTGAAATATTCTCATGAATAAGATAAATCATCCCATTTGGGAAGTGGGTTTTCAACCGTTTTGTCTGATTTGTCATGGATTATATAGAATGTCTCCACTAAATTTGTATCCTGAAACGTGATGGAAATGGTGCATATTGACTTTCTCTTTAATTCACCCTCCATTGGATAAATACTCCCCACTCACTGAGGTCACGTAGAAATATATATCATTATCCTCAAGAATTCTTAACACCCTTGCCTTTCATGTTTTGAATTTGTATTTTCCTTCGAGTTGATATTTTGATCGGACGAATACTAATGCCATTGGTTCAAGCTCTTCCTCAATGCTTCAAGATCTATGGAGGCTTAGATTGTTTGCACAAAACTAAGCTCTTGCATTCCCTTACTATTATACCATGTTAGTGTTTGAGAAAATATGAAAAAAACTTGAACTTTAAAACTTTAAACCATAGTTACAGTGCAGATATATCTCATCAATAATCCAAAGACATAAATAAATCAAACCATAGAACACAGGATATACCATGGGAAAACCCTCCATTGATTTGGAGGATAAAAAACCCAAAAATCAATATTAGAGTATGATTTATAATCTATAGAGAATGATTACAACAAAATATCAAATTGCTTGATCAAAGAGCAGAATAGAGGAGAGATCAAATGGAATATTGTACTTGTCTATCCAAGTGCATAGCACTTTAACGACAATCCAAATTCAATCATAAATAGGAGGTAGTGAGTACTTGCATGCTTCAGTAACCTATTAACACTGAGAACACTGTCTCATCTCCAACCATGCGCCCCCCACAAGATAGGTTCCACGTTGGCACTTAATACTTAACTACCACAATAAAGATATGCACCCTCCATTAATTCATTGATTTTAACTACCTCTATCTGAGTTGTTAACTGATTGGATTGAATTGAACTAAATGGAAATACAAGTAACTAAACAAAACTAAATGTAAGTGAACATAAATGAATGGAATTGAACAAAACTAAATGTAAGTGAACATAAATGAATGGAATTGAACAAAACTAAATGTAACTAAACAGAATTAAATGTAAATCCATCAGTGTTATCTTCAACAACCACTTGCATAAATTAAGGAGTTGATTCCTTAATTAACTGAACTTTGTTTATCATAACTAAGACTCAAGTGACGTCTTATCAATTTGAGTTCACTTGGTGGCATACATGTGCAATTCGAATCCTCTCTCCATATTTGTGCCTATATTAATTTTCTCTGCATAGTCCATATGTGATTTCATTAATTCTATATCATATCATACTCATAGGATTGTTTATGAACCTATGATCATATGTACAACCCCGGGTCATATAGTCACATGATAAATCAAATCACTCTAGGGGTAGCTAATCCCTAAAGGAGAATTGTAGCATCTATTGACCATGACTATCCATACATCACATAGTATATCCACTTTACACAGTAATGTACACCACCTCACAACATGAGGATATTTGTAGAACTTGATATTACACACAAGTTTACTGTCTTGATATTACTCACAAGACTTAGCTTGATATTACTCACAAGATTTAAAACATCACCACCTCAATCATATGAGGATATTTGTAGGACTTGATATTACTCACAAGTCTATTGTCTTAATATTACTCACAATACTGGAGAACGATTCCTGATGCTTTAATCTGAACACACTCCACTACCTTCAGTGAGTGCTAGAGATATTTATAGGATCTTATTTGTATGGTGGGGCTCTTGAGGTAACTTTTGTTCTTTTGAGCTTCAAGCTTAGTTACCCTTCCCATATGGTGGATCCCACCTGTGACTGTCTGCCTGAGCATTGGTTATATTGAGGCGACCTTAGTTGATTTTCATAGGTATCGTAGGGGGTACTTGCATAGGTTGTTGTGTGAGTGTCCTGGCCAGGTATGGGTTGGATGACATAGTCTCTTTATGTGTTGAAGCTGAGGGCCACTATAATTGGTTACACACCACTGCTTATAGTGTATTAGAGTCTTAGACCTCTATTAAGAAATAAATACTTGTAGTGTATTGGAGTCTTAGACCTCACTCTTTGCTTGTTTGCATCTGTCCTAGATTAATTAGTGGTGTGCTATGTGTTCTCTAGTTGTATTTAGGGATCATATTTACTTGAGTCTCTTTCTTTGTGGATTCATCATGGATCAAGTTCCAACACTTCACCGTTCTCGTCTCTTAGCAGGTTTACTACCTTTTGAACTTTTACAACCTATTAATAAGACGACCAGACATTACATGTGGAATTTTTCCCACCTAGATCTCCATAGGGTTTTTTACGATGAGTACCACTTTTGAGATTCCTAATGAAGATCCTCCTTCATCTACTTTATGGATTCCCAGGACTCCAGTCTATACCAACCCTTGCGAGGTTGGTCCTTCTTACCCGGTAAGAATGAAATCTCTAGAATTATAGAATTTGACCCAAGCTTTTCCTTGGGAATGTTAGGTATTGAGACACAATCAATTCCCTTTAGTTAAAATCCTTTTACATTTGACATGCCAAATATCTCCACTAGTATTCCATCATCCATCCAAGGTCCCAGTGCAAACCCTAGAGTTGGAATGAGGGGCACATCAACCCTTTACATTGCACATCAATTCGAAGGTGCCATATTCCTCCTTCTACTCCATTTTTTGGGGGGTACCCAACCCCTTCATTTGGTCTTCACACTAGTGTTCATCCCGGTTGTGGTGATAGTGGATATGTGAACATTGGGTCTACAAATTACATTCCTTCTTTTGTCTCATTGTACACTATACCTATTTCATCGAATGCATTTCTCATGACACATCCTCCCCATATCCAAAATGGGCTCTCAGGAACATATGATCTCTTTGGTTATGTTGTTCCCCCATCATCTAGTTCCCTTGTGTCTATAGTTTACGTGCCTCCCCAGGTGTCAGGGGGTCATCCTGTATACTAGACAGATAATTATGGTTATATGGTTCCCCATTATAGGAAATTCTCAGCTAGTGTTGACAGAGGTTGTTTCCCTAGATTGAAAGACTCAAAACTATAACAAAACAACTACATGATAGAGAAGCTTTCCCTATGATCAAATAAAAAACTTGAATTAAATCCTTGCCTCACCTTCTAGACGCTATAAAGTTCTAAACCTTGAAGTTCTTGATCTATGCAGATAACCTGCAAGAGACACAACAAAACAAAAACCAAGTGAGAGTAACAATATGGTTTATAATCCTATGTAAAATACGAAGGAGTTAAACAATAAACAAAACATGATAATCAGACATACAAATGATTATGGGAAAAAAACTATATTTTCATTAAAATATACAGAGGGAGAGTATACAACCAATGCCTTGGTGTTGAGAACTCTTCTCAAAGGAACCTTGCCTCAAAGCCTTTAACTTTCCTACTAATCACTCAAGAGTCTTACTGAATTTGTCCAGAATTTGGATGCAATAACACATTCTTCCTCCCTTTTCCCATGAGGGGTGAGCTAGTATATAAATGCTTGAGATGATAGGTTAAGTTGAGGATTCTAAGGGAGAGGTATAGGTTTGATCATAGGATGGAATATCTCAAGCTCCAACTATCCTGAATCATAGGGACGAGGCTCCATGAAGGCTAGCTTCGAGAAGCCTCAGAAACATTCCCTTTTTTCCTTCATAAGTCGAGCACCATGCTTTGTTCAAGGAGAAAAGGATGTACTAAGGGGGAACCACTACTTGTAAGCAAGTAGCAAGAAGTGGAAATGCTCTTTGCAAATGGAGAAAACATGTTTATGAGATGGGTACCGCAAGTTTCTCATAGGTAAAGTGTGGTGGTGGACAAAACTAATAAATTATCCATCCTTACTCATTTTCAACTTCAATCTTTGAGGAATTTAAGGAAAATAATGAGATACTTATCCTACAACATGGTGTTGATGAGGATTAGATGTAACATTCCCCCTTCTCAAGGATTCCCTCACATAAAAATTCCTATGCATCCTTACGTGGGTCATATGGGAGGAGGTTACTATCCCATTGGTCAAGGTCATGGACTTTACTAGAATCAACCTTATCAAAACCAATCTTTCCAGGGAGCATGGAATCAAATGGTACAACAAAGGATCCTATTTTCAACTACATTGCACTTTCTTGAACTATCCAAACTCACGAACAAATCAGTGTGGACCCCCATTCCCACCAAAATTCCTTCAGATGTTTCAAAGATTGAGGGTAAGAATGGTGAGGATCCTGGTGATCATGTTACTATTTTTCATATATGGTGCTCTTTGAATTTGTTGAATCATGATTCCATTTGATTATGGCTATGTCAACGCACCCTCACAGGTTTGAATTCGAAATGTTAGTCCTAGGGGAATGTATTGGACCCTTAATGACTTGGGCTTGGTATTCCTTCATCACTTTTAGTTTCCGGTGCACTATGATGCCAGTATCGAACTCTTGTCGAATTTTTGATAGGACAAATCTACCCATATTTTTGACCAAATTCAAGAGTGGCATCGACGAAAGTGATTGATTAAGGTGAACATTCCAAAAGAATTCATACTGAAATGGTTCCTTAAGTCCTTACTACCTTATATTGAAAAGGATGTTTCAATGTTCGAAGTGACAATCGAGGAACATCCCATTTTCAGAGCCCACCAATTAGGCTTGATTTATGCTCATTATGGGATCCTTTACGATTTTATCCCTGATGCTCCATGGTCAAATCACAATCTGAAGATTAAACTCGGGCCACATGCCAATGGAATTGTAAGATATCTAAGTGTGAAAGCTATGGACCAAGTTACGAATAAAATGAGGAGTTTTTCTATTAACCAGTCTATAGCTAGAAAAGATACGACTTCATCCACCCCCACCTAATAAGTGGATGTACACTTAGTGTAATTGTCAAACCAAAAGGGTAACCAGAATTCCAGATGAAATAAGAAGAAGGGGAAAAATAATAAAAGGGTCGGAATAAGAATAAGAAAAAAAATTATGACAATAATGATCAAAATGTTGGTGGGGAAAAGAAGACTAAATGAAAGTCCAAACTCCCTTGTAAGCTTTGTGGAGGAGACCATATTACATACTTGTGCCCTAGAATTGAAGAAGCCTCAAATTTTATCCTATAGAGCCCAACTATGCTGACTGATCCCCTTATACACAATCAAAGCATGACTTCAAGGACCTCAGACATCGGAAGTAGTTCAGGTGGGAGTTAAAATTCATCAAGGACTGAAAGTGGTCATGATTGTATCAATATGATGTTAGATGTACATGTTGTGACCCATTCACGCGATTATGGCCTATCACAACTGACCATGGGTAAGGACCTATTACTGCTGCAACTGCTTCCAAAAATTTTACATTTTAGGACCCCTCCTTTCATTTTTTATTTTTACACTTGTTTCCCAACTCAGATAAACCCTCCCTGCATACCCAGTCTTTCCTAGAATCTCGAGCAGAAGGATTTTCCTAAGCTTGAAGTGTCATTTCTGTTAAAAGGATCCTTAGGCGCAATCTTGGAAACAATCCTTATAAGAAAATATGGTTTTGATTTAAGTTCAACAGCTGAGAATCGCTCCGATATATATCCAACGACTAAGAAATGGTAAGAGTGGAAAGGTGGATTCAGAAGAGCCAAGTTTCTCTTATGAAAATGTTGCAAATCTGTATTACGCCTTCTGCAAAGATCCAATAGTCCAGAAGGTTTCCAATAAACAACTCGAAAAGGTGGAAAAGAAAAGGCGGAGGCGTAAAGTTAAAGTCTGAACTTCATAAAAATTGGACAATACAACTTCCGATTTCTGCTTTTTGAAAAGGAGAAAGCAGAAAGTTAAGGTTTGAACCTCGTGAAAGATTGATTTTCCACTTTCCAGTTTTTTATTTCTGAAAGGAAAAAGAGGAAGGGAGGAAGTGGAAAAGCGGAAGCATAAGTTGCAGGTTTTGGTAAAGAAAAGGTTTCAATCCCGATTTCTGACTTATGCATAGATCGATGATTTAGAAAGCTTCCACATAGATCAGCGGATCAAAAAGAATCAAAAGGGCAGAAGCAGAAAAGAGGAAGCACAAAGTTAGAATTTTGGTCATGGAAAATTTAGAGTCTCTCCTTCCTCTTTCCGCAGTATTAGATCAATGGTTCATAATATCCCATATAGATCGATGGTGTGGAAAGGTTGTCATGGAAATCCAAGTCGCGAAAGTTAGAATATAATTTGGCAAATCCGCGGCCTGCGACTTTAGTCTCATATCAACGGATAAGGACGAATCCTGAATAAAATCAATGGCCAGAAAAAAGCATAAGCAAAAAATACAAAGTTTAATTTCGGAAAAGATTGACTTTCTGCTTTTCTATTTCTGCCTTCAGAAAGGCGAAGGCGGAAAGGTAGAATTTTAACGTCGAAAAGGTTGGAGATCCGCTTTCCAATTTCCTCTTTTCGAAAGTGCGCATTAGAGGAAATTTCAATTTAAAACGGGCCTTCCAAAAATAACAGAAATTCCATGTCATCATGTATTATCCAATAANAAACAATTTTTTAATATAAATTTGGGGATAGGTATCATAAAAAAAACTACTTTTTTTGTTCGTATTTTTGACATATCTCCCTGTGATTTTACTCAAATTTTGATTGAGAGAGCTCATTGGATGCAGAATTAAATTCTGCATCCAACAAATACCCACTTAGCATACTTTTGATGGGCCCTTCTACCCCAAAAACAAGAAATACCTGAAAAAATGTGATGATGACATCATCATCACGTTTTTCAGGTATTTCTTGTCTTTGGGGTAGCAGGGCCCGTCAAAAGTATGCTGAGTGCGTACTTGTTGGATGCGGAATTTAATTATGTATCCAATGAGCTCTCTTGATTGAAATTTGAGTAAAAACACATGGAGATATGTCAAAAATACGAACAAAAAAGTAGTTTTTTCTTTTCTTCCTCCAAATTTAATAAATATTATTTTATTATTTTAACTATTATTTTATTAATTTTCGTTAGGAGGCCCATTTTGAGTTGAAATTTCCTCTAATGGAAATGGAAATCCAGAAGGGGAAGGATTGAGTTTAAATTTTGAACGTATTGGTAAGCCTGATTTCCGCTTTCCGGAAGTGTGGAAGCGGCGTAGGTGGAAAAGTATAATTTTAACTTAATAAAATTGATGAACCCGATTTATGCTTTCTGGAAGGACGGAGACAAAAAGGAGTTGTCAAGGATGCATGATCTAACGCTTCAAATCAGACCTGATCCATTTTTGAGATGATCTGAGCCGTCCAACCTCTATTTTGTTTTTTACTGTGAATCAGTGGGGAAACTGAGAAATATTTCTTCCGAAAATTAAACTAAATATTTTGCTTGCTTAACAGGGTGCTAATAATCATGTTTTTGTTGTGTTTAAATAATCGAAACATATCATTAAACTTACAATTCAAAGTACGGTGATTAGTTACAGTCGCCATTAACAAATTATTGTTGTTTCCAGATTAGATATATCTCTCATGATGTTCTCTTTATGTATTATAGGTACTATGGTTCACCAAATTAGGATGGGCGATTGAGATATCAAATAAAGGTTGCAGTTTTCAATGGCTGAGATTCATGGTGGATACAGATCTACGGTTCTGAAGAATTCCATTGTTTTAACTTGTGCGAATGAAATAAATCTCTCAGATCCGTGGAATTGGTTAAAGGGATACATCTGTCAATGGCCAAGATCAAAGGTGGAGTCAGATTGATGGTGGATGTGCATTTTCCTAAGTTCAACATGCTCGTGGAAAATAAATTTTGAAATATTAAGAATTGGTTAAAGGGTTGCATAGATCAACAGCTGAGATCTGCTCGAAATTAGATCTACGGCAGAGAAAAATTCCGTTGATTCAACATGCATGGATTAATGAACTTTGGAGATCTGTGGAATATGGTAGAGGCTTAAATTTTGAACTATGGATATCTTGTCCGAAATTTGTTCAATGGACCAGGTTGATCTCTCAATGAGAACATGAACAAAGATTAGTAAGATGAAGGACTGTGAAATTGGTGTAAATATGCAGGAAAAAGAAAGGAGTGTGTATTTCCATCAGGGCAAGACCTGTGTAATTTTTTTTATTTGTTTGTTTTTGAAACCATTAGATTCATCCATGTGGGAGAATAAGAATCCTAGGAATCTCTTGGGTGATGGATAGAGTTAGTATAAATAGGGGTACAAGGCACCATAGTAGGGACTTTTCCTTGGTGAAATAATTCAGGACTATTGCTATAAAAGAGCTACCTCTTTGCTAATAAGAAGGATCATTTTATTGGAACAAAGGGAATTCACAAAGATTTAACCGAAATGTGTGGAATGCATACTGTAGAGCTATTTCTTCTTGCTTCTGTACATCATACACTGAGATTGTTCTAACCTCCTGGAACTATTTCCTTGGTCATGAATGTCTGCTATCTGTATAAATGTTTGTGTTGACAGGGTAATAAATGGTTTGATTATATTAGAGCTACCTCTAGTATTCTTTCTGCTGTGAATGTGATTATTGTGTTGGTACGACTATCTGTTAGACCTTTATGAGCATTTACAGTATATTAATATGAACTCTAAATTTTCTTCCTATCTGGGGATAGAATAGTTTAGTTTTAGATCTAGATTATACTTGCATTTAGCTTAGGGACCTGCATATCATCCTTTAAACAAAAGTATTATAAACAGTGGACTAGGCCGTAACCGGTAAAATATTAAAGAACTTAATCTATGGTAGCCAGAATCGTGAACTGGATGGATTTCCTACATGAAATGGTGTCTGATATAATTTGGATCATTCACCAGGGGGAATCCCTACTGCTTGGTACCTGGGATTTTTTTTTCTTCTGGAATCAACAGAATTGGCGCTAGAGGGAGGACACCATCTCGTGCATGGATGGTAGAGGAAATTTGATTTTAAGAGAAGATTACATTGGGACATCAACCAGAAATACTTTCCCTAAATATTTTATTCCTGAATTTAAAGAACACGAATAGAGAGGTTCTGAGGAAGAAGAATAAGAAGGTTTGTATGATGTCCCATTTGAAGAAGTAGATCTATTTAGGATACATACAAGATTCTACGTCAAGAAACTTGGGGGGTTAAAAGTTATTCTTGCTTTACCTAGAAGGCGAGATTCCAAGAAAGTACCCTCATACACTAAGCGTTCGATTCTTGTGGAAAATTTGGAAGAACTAGTTAACCTATCCATCCAAGAAATTGTTCATCCTATGGATTAATTAGATCCAGAATCCCATGAAGTTTCAGTATTCCACAGTATCCACCTCGAATCATGGCTGCTATAAATCAAACCCCGTGGAGAGAAAGAATGCCACTCAACTTGGCTGCTCCATTGCATGACTTACCTAAACACCCAGGAAAGGTTTTACCAAGATTTGATCTTGGAAAGGGTGTTTCTACTGAATATCACCTACAAGGTTTTTATCTGGCTTTGAATATTTTAAATGTTGAACATGAAGATGTTGTTTGTAGAATTTTTCAGTATACCTTTGAACCTAAAGCATTATCATGGTATTTTAGTTTGCAAATTGATTCAATATTAAATTGGGATGGTTTTACAAAGGCATTCTTAGGTAAATTTGGCAACTAGAAAACTATAGCCACTCTCATGAAATAATTACTATCTATGAGCATGGAAAATAAAGAAAAGGTCCAAGAGTTTAATTAGAGATTCACCACTTTATTGAATAGCTTTAGTGTTGGAACAAGACCAGCTGAAGAGTCTCTAGTAGAATATTATATAACAATACTTTATCTACCAATAGCAATGTTTGTAAAAAGGTCTGGTAAAGTCACATTGGTAGAAAAATATGAGGAAGACAATAAAGTAGAGGCAGATCTGGATAGTATATAAAGGCATACTCTAGAACATGATTTGAAAAATACCAAAAGAAAAATGCATTTGCTGTTAACTAAGCCCAAAAAACAACACTCTAATGAGCTAGATAATGTAGTGAGGATGGTGTAGAAATTGTCAAACAAGGTAGTGCAATTGGAAAAGGATAAGGGAGTTAGTCCATATAGAAAGCCACTCAACCCTTATTAAAATAAAAGGGAAGAGAGTGAACATCCCCAACCACCTGTGCATAATTCTACTGTGTTGAGTTTTAATGAAGTAGGCATGGATCACTTCTGTACTTTTCACCAAGAACATCATTCTAAAAAACATTGTCCACAGTGGATTAATTCAATGAATTGGGTATGAATAATTTATTAGATGCCCAACTAGCAGATCCCGAAGAAGAGAGAGACCAAACTAATAAACCAGAACAAACAAATGAGGAAACTACTATGGTATCGTGGGATTGGGCACCTACTTTGGGGCTTAGCCAAGATGAATCTACTGAGGAAATTCAAGTGTCATCAGTTAATTTCATGAATAGAAGTAAAGGCCCAGTGGTGGACGAAATTTTGTTACTGCCTAAAATAAAGAAGTTTAAAGAAAACATGAAGAAATTTCCCAGTAATACTAAAAAAAACCTAATCCTAAACCAATAAATATGAAAGAGACAACCCCAGTAGTGTTGGGGCGCGCACCTTAATGGTCCTTAAGATGGATAACTCCGCAGGTTTTTGGGAGTTTGTAAACGAAGCTACGGCTCTAAATAGTTTAGGGGTGTCGGGGCTGAGTCAAAAACCTTATTTTGTAATAAACCCATGGTTTAAATCCAGGGTTTAGGGTTCGAGGTGCCCATGGTTTAAGTCCATGGTTTTGTAATAGTGCACTGTATAAATAGGCACTCTTGTAAATAAGTGAGGTTGGGATTTTTATGAAAAAGGAATTGATGCGAAGCTAAGGCTAATTTTGTAAGAAAAGGTTAAGTCCCAGCTGTGTGCGTGGACGACCTTTGCAGCTGTGTGCACAGAGGTTTTTTGGGTGATAAGTAAATCTGCAGCTGTGTGCGTAGAGGCCTGCAACTATGTGCGCGGCTTTGAGGACTGAAGGGATCTGCAGCTGAGTACATAGATACGAACTGTGGTTTTTGTAGAAGGATTGAATAAAACGTAGTTCTGTGGACATAACCCNAAAGATCACTGCTAGATAATAACTTTGCTGTGAATTCCCAGTAAAGGGTTGCGCAAGGCACTGTTTGTTTATCTAACCGCGAAGCTAAATAAGTGAATGTTAAGCTTTGTGATTTATATTTATAATCTGTTAGAAGCTAAAGGTACAGTAATATCCCTCTTTTGCTTGCAGAAATATGGTTCTGCGGCACCCCATAGTTGTTTCGGGTGAGACTGCAACCTGTTCGCAGGTTGTTTCTGAAAGGGCCAACTCTGTGGGTCTTTTGTTGGTGCGAAGTTAAAGGTATAAAACCCGGGTCTGCCCTATAACCCAACAAGTAGTTGACAATTCAATGAAGACAACAATTAATAAACCCGTGGGAACTTTGGAAAATAGAACAGAGATTACTAAAGAACAGGGCATGGGGTATGATATCATAGAAGACATTAAGAAAACAAAGGAAAACATCTCTTTAATTTGAATTATTTAATTTTCCTCAGCAAAGGAAAAAAATTATAGAAGCTTTTAATCCACAACTCAACAGTGTCCTGGAAGCTATTAAATATGATGTTGAAGTAAATGAAGCAAGCATTGGAGGAAAATCTAGATCTCATACTTTACCTTTTCTGTTGTCATTTGAAATATTTAATCATAATGTGCATAATTGTTTGGTATATTCTGGGTCTTCATCAAATTTCATTCCACTTTCAATAAGTAAAAATATTAATGGCCAACCTGCACCATCCCCATCTCACATAATTCAACTAGACATATCTGTTGTTAAAGTCATAGGGGAAATGAAAGATGTTTTGATTCGATTATCTGCAGATCCCATATTTTGTCAGTTTATAGATGTTATGGTAGTGGATATACTAGAAGCATATGGATTAATTTTAAGTAGGGACTGGTCAACAAAACTTAATGGATATTTTGCAAATGATTGGTCTCACCTATGGCTACCATATAATAATACTCAAAACCAAATTAAAATACTAAGGGAACCACACATGACATTTAATGTAACTCAGTTAGAAGTGAAGAATGAACCTGTGAACTTCTTGTATTTAGTTTTGGGAAATCACTTTTTGGAGCTTGAACTAGAAAATCATCAAGCTAAACAAACCAGTTGTGAATCATACACACAATCCAATCTCCTTCAATTCTCACGGGGTGATGATATTGATTGTAATATAGTATATTTAGAAGATATGTGGTGGATTCTATATTTTGACGTGGAATGCACTAATGACACCATCGAGTATGAAGCCCCAGGTCTGAATAGGGATATGAAAGTTTTTGGTAATTCTAGACAAAACCCTTTTCAGCAACAACTCATAGAAACACACCATAAACTGGAGCCTTTGATGCAAAAGGAGTTGAGGAAGCTTGGTTCTGTTCTCAAGTAGTACTTTACCTAGAATCTAAAAACCCTTGTACATAAATAAACTTGCCTTTATTGATTTTGTTTTCCAATTGTTTATTTTCCTATTTGTTTCATCTTATTTCATAGCCTTAGTTTGTTTTCTTTTAATAAACCAGCTCAATTTTTGGTGATTGGAAGTATAGGCATCTGATTGAAATAGAAATATTTGGATGTCAGGAATTTCTTATGGGAAAGATAAAATGCTAAATTTCGATCATAATGAGATTCTTTAACTATCGACAGATGATGGAAAGGGAAGCTAGTCTTCAAGCTCACATTTGAATCATTATAACCCCTGTGAAATAACCAAGACTCATGAGGTCTCGAGTACTATATCGGGGTTTCATCCATTCTCACATTAATACCTGTATCGAGAAGAATATCATGATGGACTGATGGAAAGGAAGCAGGTCTGATGGATGTATGGTATTCATAATGATCCTATTGCTAGAAATCAAAAAAGGCCAAAAGGCTTAGATTGAAAAGTAAATTTTTTGAAATATTCAAGGCTTCAATTAAATAAATGATGTTGAAGAAATAAATTGTCAGAACTAAAGGGCTGTCAAAACAACAAATATCAGCACGGTTCTTCTTCATCCGTGAGCATGATAAGAAAACAAAGACATCACTCACACAAAAGGACATTGTGGATGGAAGAACCTGTACCAAATTCTCAAAATAAAAGGAAGACTCAGGAGACTTTTTTTAGTCATAAAGAAAGCATCAAAATAATGCTTATAGCATGGGAATGAGGAACACATGAATACATATGTCTCACTCTATTATGATCCTGTGGAGTCTTATCTAATGGAAACTTAAAGACATGGGGTAATATGACTTCATACTTTGAGCCCAGGAGATTTATCAAGACACTGAGCCCTTGGTTTCCTTACTCCCAAAGAAATGGTATCAAATGTGATGCTTGAAAGTTGCATCCCTGAATTAATATGGTTTAAAGAAGTCTCAGGAAATGCTTGTAAGTAATAATTGAACATGCGTAGCAAAATACCATATGAAAGTCTTGTTGTTCAAAGAAGGTTTTTCTCAGAGATATGTGTTCACAAACTAGTCGCCAATTGTTGCTACTGCAACTACTTCCCAAAAATTTTACATTTTAGGGCCCCTCCTTTCATTTTTATTTCTACACTTGTTGCTCAACTCAGATAAACCCTCCTTGCATACCCAGTATTTCCTATAAGATCGAGCAAAAGGATTTTCCTAATCCTGAAGTGTCATTTTTGTTAAAAGGATACTTAGGCGCAATCTTGGAAACTATCCTTACAAGAAAATCCACTTTTGATTTAAGATCAACATCTCATAATTTCTCTGATCTAGATCCAACGAACAAGAAATGGTGGGAGCGAAAAGGCAGAGTCAGAAAATCCAAGTTTTGCTTATGAAAAAGTTGCGAATATGCCTTCTACCTTTCGCAAAGGTCCAACGGTCCAGAATGTTTTTGCGCAAATCAACGGCTCGAAAAAGTGGAAAAGAAAAGGCAAAGGGGAAAGTTAAAGTTTGAAGTTCATGAAAATTGGACAATCCGACTTCTGATTTTCTCTTTCCGCAAAAGGAGGAAGCAGAAATGAAGAAGCATAAAGTTAAGGTTTGAAACTTGTCAAAGATTGATTTTCTACTTTCCACTTTCTAAAAGGCGGAAGAGAAAAAGTAGTAGAGGAAAATGCAAGTTTTGGTCAAGAAAAGGTTGGAACCTGATTTTTGAATTCTGCATAGATCAATGATTTAGAAAGCTTCCGCATAGATCAACAGACTAGAAAGAATCAGAAGGGAGGAAACAGAAAAGCGGAGGCGAAAAGTTGTAATTTTGGTCATGGAAAAGTTAGAGTCCCTCCTTTTGCTTTTCGCAGTCTTAGATCAATGGTCCAAAATCAACCGTATAGATCGACGGTGCAGAAATGTTGTCACATAAATCCAAGCCGCGAAAGTTGGAATGTAATTTGGAAAATCCGCAACCCACAACTTTAGTCTCAGATCAATGGATAAGAATGACTCCAGAATAAAATCAATGGCTAGGGTAAAGTAGAAGTGGAAAAGCCAAAGTTTAATTTAAAAAAATATTGAATTTTGGCTTTCCGATTTTTGCCTTTAGAAAGGTGGAGGCCGAAAGGTAGAATTTTAACATTGAAAAGTTTGGAGATCCGCTTTCCAATTTCTGCTTTTCGGAACTGCGGAAGCGGAAATGCAGAAATGAAAGGATTGAGTTTAAATTTCAAACATATTGGCAAGCCCAATTTCCACCTTCCGCTTTCCAGAAGTGCAGAGGCAGAAAGGTAGAATTTTAACTTGATAAAATTGGCAAACCCGATTTTCGCTTTTCGGAAGGGCAGAGGCGGAAAGGATTTTTCAAGGCCGCATGATCTAATGGTTCAAATCAGACCTGACCCATATTTGAGATGATATGAGTTGTCCAACCTCTGTTTTTGTTTACTGTGAATCAGTGGGGAGACAGAGAAATATTTCTCCCAAAGCTTAAACTAAATATTTTTCTTGCTTAATAGGGTGCTAATCATCACATTTTTGTTCGGTTTAAATAAACGACAGATATCATTAAACGTACAATTGAAATTACGGTGATTAGTTACGGTCGCCATTGACAAATTATTTTTGTTTCCAGATCAGATATATCTCTCATGATGTTCTCTTTATGTATTACAAGTACTATGGTTTACAAAATTAGGATGGGCGATTGTGAGATCGGGTAAAGGTTTCAGTTTTCAACCGCTGAGATTCATGGAAGATATAGATCTACGGTCTTGAATAATTCCATTTTTTTTAACTTGTGCAAATGAAATAAATCTCTTAGATTTGCGGAATTGGTTTAAGGGATAGATATTTCAACTACTACGATCAAAGGTGGAGTCAGATCGATGGTGGACGTGCATTTCCCTGAGTCAACATGATCATGGAAAATAAATTTTGAAATCTGTGGAATTGGTTAAAGGGATGCATAGATCAACAGTTGAGATTTGGTTGGAATTAGATCTACGATGGAGAAAAATTTCGTTGATTCAACATGCACGAACTAATGAACTTTGGAGATCCCTGGAATATGGTATAGGCTTAAATTTTGAATGATAGAGATCTTGGTGGAAACTTTTTCAAAGGCCCAGGTTGATTTCACAATGAGAACATGAATGAAGATTAGTAAGATGAAGGACCACGAAATTGGTTTAATGCAGGAAAAATAAATGAGCGTGTTTTTCCATCAGGGAAAGACCTATGTAATTTCTTTTTATTTGTTTGTTTTTGAAACCGTTAGATTCAGCCAAGTGGGCGAATAAAAATCCTGGGAATCTCCTGGGTGAAGGATAGAGTTAGTATAAATAGGGGTGTAGAGCACCATAGTAGGGACTTTTTCTTGGTGAAAGAATTCTAGACTATTGTTGTAAAAGAGCCACCTCTTTGCTAATAAGAAGGATCATTTTACTAGAACAAAGGGCTTGCGAAGAGATTTAATAGGAATGGGTGGAATCCATACTGTAGAACTATTTCTTCTTGCTTATGTACATCATACAGTGAGATTGTTCTAACCTCCTAGAACTATTACCTTGGTTATGAATGTGTGTTTTTTGTATAAATGTTTGGGTTGACAGGGTAATAAATGGTTTAATTACATTAGAGCTACCTTTGGTATTCTTTTTGTTGTGAATGTGATTATTGTGTTGGTATGGTTATATGTTATACCTTTATGATCATTTATAGTATATTACCCTGAACTCTAAATTTGGTCCATGTTCGGGGATATAATACTTTAGTTTTAGATCTAGATTAGACCCACATTTAACTTAGGCACCTGCATATCATTCTTTAAAAAAACATATTATAAAAGGTGGACTCATCCGTAACTAGTAAAAGATTAAAGAAATTAAACTATGGTAGTTGGAGCCGTGAACCAGACGGATTCCCCTCATAAAATAGTGTCTGATATAATTGGGATCACTCACTGGGGAGAATCCCTACTTCTTGGTACCTAGGATTTTTCCAGGCATCAACGGGACCATCTGCCTCCAAATATCCCCTTACAGATCGATAAGACCAATGTTATACCACACGTACCTGAGGAGTATTAAAGCGTTCGATGCACAATCCCAATTCCCAAGTTTCCCAACATTACTGTATCATTCAAGACTTGGGACAATCTCCTTGTGCATTGTTGGCTTTAGAAGTACTTCATACTTTTCCATCACAGAGGAAGGAACTGTTTGCTTCTTTAGGAGCGGATGACCCAAATGGATCTACTTTTTTTATATTCGAGACTCATGAGGTTTAGAATCTCTTTCTTACCATGTGACTTTTCAAGTCCATGTGAAGTGTTTGAATAACACCATCAAACACACAGATATTGATGAAGGTGTTGCGACCTCCATGATGTCTTTGGCTTGTTGGAAAGGCCTTGGCTCTCCCATGTTATCTAAATCCATGACTATGTTGACAACTTTTGATGGACATTCTTTTAGGCCGCATGTTATTATTCCATCCCTTCAGGTTCAGTTTGATGGGAAGACCATGCCGGTCGAGGTCGAGGTGGTTGATGTGCCCCTCAACTATAATCTTTAACTGGGTTGGAACCAGAGTTATGCCATGAAAGTGATCATATCATATGTCTTTCGTGTTGTATCATTTCCTCATGAATATAGAATCGTGATGATCGATAATTTATAATTCACTAATTAGAGTTCCTCTACATCGTCGGCACCCACATTTCTATTTATTGAGAATCCTCAGCTGACAACTGAGAATGTTGGTGTCATAATGTATCCTTTGTTAATAGGAACTTTTAATTTTTTGATACCAGTTCTAGTGATTGATTTTGTGCTTGGTGGTGTTTCATCACCTTTGAGTCTAGTCCTATTCCGTACCTCACATTTGAGTGACCTATGGACCCTCCATTTTATGAGTGATTTGGATGAAGGCCCCACACCCACTAGTGTAGAAATGTAATTGTATGCAATAACGGTCATTTGTCAAGCTTTCATATGAAACTACTGTAGACCCTGATCTTTCCTCTTTGGGGATAGAGGTGGGAGATATTGCACTCCCTCTTGCTTTGGTGGTCCAATCAACTTTCTCACATGCTTGTCTCGATGATACTTTTCCCCTGGATGAAGCGATTGTCGATACCATGAGTTGTCCTAAAAGGCCTTGGGAGGTACCTACATTATAGATCTTCTTCCCTACAAGATCTTGAAAGTACCGAACATGATGAGTGTCAACCAAGGAATTTGATCACCCTTTACTCCCTTTGGATGACTATAGTATATATGTTGAAGGGAACACTAAAGATATTTTTCCTACCATCTCGATGAATCCCTGAGAGCCTCCTGTCGTTGAAGTTGAGACTTATTTGGATAACCCGGTTGTGCACTCTCGCAAGAGAACAAATTATCCATATCTCTTTCGACTTGTGTTTTAAATAAGCAAGAAAATATTGCAATTTATCATTTCGATGGTCAAAATATTGGTCGACCATTTGAAGGTTGAAGCAATAATTCAGTTTCCTCCCTCACACTCAATGAACTATGTTTGAACCCCCAGTTTCATGTATATATTTTGGTTTTACCTACTAGAATTTTGTAGCTTCACTCTAGTCATTTATCCATTTATATATAGTTTTTTAATATTTATGGACTAACGCTACAATGTGAGGATTTTTTGTGGAACAATTTATTCAGGTGGTAAGGGGTTGTGCCTAGTATGATCGTGCCTTAGGAAGGTATAAATATGAACTAGCATATAGGATAGGATCATATTTCGTGTGCATTTTTTCATTATCCCATGACTATGTCACATTACCCATAGGTATGAACCTGCTTCTTAATGGCATTGAACCATTCCCCTGCTACTAGAAGTGTCATTATGTAAGTGATAGAGCTTCCCTGATCATGGGTACCTTAGTTAGATCCCATTTTTCCATCCCGTTCCCATTCTAAGTGTTCTCATTAAGGCTAGAAGTCCCTTGTAGTCCCTCCATTCCTTGAAACGAAAACCTCATGTTATTTCTTATGTTTTATGTTGTTCATCTCCTACAGGGACTCCCATTTTACATCAAGTTGTAAATGCATTGTATGTGTCCACTTTCCTTATTGAGCTTAATGTCGGCTCTCTACTTCACTTTTATAATCCATGTAGCCTGAGCTTGTATCAATTGTAGCCAAGCATATCCTCTTATTTATCCTTTACATCTTTATTATCCCATATTTGAGAGGGAACATTCCCCTAAGTGTCCTTATCCTACATGCGCTTCCTTGCATCGATCATATGAATTTTCCACTGCTTAGAACTAGTTTTCTTTCCCACGACACTCATTTCCTTTTTATTGTAATATAAGCATATTTTATTATTTTTCAAGATTTCTAATATGAAAAATACCCAAAAAAACATAAAAAGACATCTGGGAAATTATATTCTCTTATTGGAAGTTATCGTTTCACATTCAAATAGAGCATAGTTTATGAGTCTATTCATCACGGGCCAGGTTTCTACCATGAATTTAGGAGTTGTACTCATTATTTATATCTTTCTCCACTGATAGAGAATAATTTATGAGTCTATTCATCACGGGTCAGGTTTCTACCATGACTTTAAAATATGTACTCATTATTTAGAGATTACTCCATTGACTGGTTCAGATTCCAGTCACTATGGATCCTCTATTGATGCCTCCTATTTCATAGATTTGTCCCAGGTTATAGATTGAGTCTATGCTACCTAAGTGTCTCCATATGCCTCCTGCTCTAGTTCGAAGGAAGTATTTATCCTGATTTGATCATTCCTCAGTCATGTTGACTCTACATGTCGGCCATTCCTAATACATCATAGAGATGTGGTACTACCTAGAACCCTAGACCTACTTTCATTATTGGTAGGTGAACTTGAACTTAGCATATGACATCTCATCATTGGTCTCTCACTGAGTGGTTTTCCTTGTGTTTGAATACAATAAATATATTCACACAATGGGATTCATGCCATGTATTGGATTCCATTAGACCCTATTGGTGGTTTTCTCACCCTTTTCAGTAGTTTTCATCATTGGATGCTATTCTAGGGGTCTCTTCTGCATTCCAATTTCATCCCGTATACACGAAAGACGCACATGATTATTGGTTCATGTAAATCTTGCTTGTATGATTTCTTCCAAATTATCTAGACTTGCTATTTTACCTTGTCTTGGTTAATGGGGGATGCCCTAATGTTCTCCTTCTAGCGGATTCCATTCCATCGACTTTAGATCATTTATTCTAGAATTGGGATCTAGAGTCATTTGAGCTCCTTGAGACTTGGAGTCATGAGTGATAGGTTCTATTTCCATTGAAAGACTCAGGAATACATCAATGTACCTTGATATATGGATTCTTCAAATGTTCAAATTCAACACCTATATTCACACTTGTTGAATGCACTCAGTACATTGACACCCATTTTCATCATCGGTGGGATGTCTCACTTCAGTTTATGGTATACATCAATGACCGAAAATCAGATAATTGTTTCATCATGTTAGACCTCAACACATTTATTCACGTGACGGGATGTGTACCATCCAAGGTTTGTGTAAAATACCTCAGAGTAGGGTGGAATTTCATATATGCTATTGCCTTAATCATGAAAATACTTATGGTATTTTAGTTCTCATACCATAGTAGTCTACCTTGTTATGCACAAGATGTCTTCATTCAGTATGGAGACCAGACTCCACTGTGTATTGTATGTCGTTGTGACCACTTATGAACTATGTTTATTATTCTTATTCATGGCCATTGTACTTATATGTATTCGAGGCTTCTATATATTCTCTAGATCTACAATCATATACACATAGTTATCATTGTATTATGTTGATGAGTGGTTAGTTATTCCTCCTGGATATTCATTATTCTAGTCATAGGAATATTATAATGTATTTTGGACACTATGTACCCCTTTGGCCTCACACATTAGGGGGCATATGTTATACAATTATTTAGCACACCTCATGCATCATGCCTTGATGGCCTTACCTTGTCCCTAAGCAGACTCATTATACCCCATTTACTCACTATAGCCCTGTTTCTTTAGTATAACCCTTAAAAAGACATTTTCAAAGACATATGCAGGTCACTAGTTCTACAACTTGCCTATATGCATATTGCACCATTACTACATGCGTACATCAAGTTTTTTGCTAAAAAAAATAAAAAAATAGAGTTTTCCCTGTCAAGTAACGAATACCTTGATCCTTGGCCTTCCATATGCTAGGAAACACTCTGATTCGACCCTCCATTTCCCATTGGAGGGCTATATATTGAGCCATTGTGAAGCATTAGAGGATAATAAACTTGGAGAGTAAAGAGACTATAGAAGATTTTTTCTTCATTGTTATATGCTTGAGTCTACATCCCTTTCTCCTTGTTGATAGAATCATTTGTGTTCATCTCCCAAGGTTTCCATTGTCTTTGAGAGCTTACTTTATTATGGAGGATTGAAGTGATGGAGGCCCAAGTGGAGGTACTCGGGTTCTCGGTTCTGAGGAGGTGTCGACAGAGGTTGTCACATTGTATCTCTATTTTATATTAATAGAAATATTTGTTTCCCATCCAAATTTTATCTGCAATTATGTATATTCATATCCATGGGTGTAATTTCTTTATACATGTTTAAATGGAATATGCTATATTGAATGCTAACACTTAATATATTATGCTTGGATATCTATATGTTGTTGAGAGAAAATTGTAGGGATAATATTTCAATCGAGAGCTCAACAGTGGTCATTTTCAAACATACGATTGAGGTATGGTTCTTACCCCTTAGTGGTTAGTTTCTTTAATTTATCTAGCATACTTGATAATGGATTTGATTTCTAGTGTCATACTATGTGTTGTGATCCACCGCAAGCCATAGGAATATTTTCTCCTTAATGTTAGAGCAAGAATATGCATTGGACATTTCTTTGTAGAAGCTATGTCTAAGATAATTTAGGATGTTTTGTTGTTCTTATTTTTTTCCGTGTGATTATGAGTAAATATTGCTAAGAGTCAAGGTAGTGTTTGATTGTTGATAATGTACTAAGGGAACATTTAGTAAACTACACAATATTTCTACCAAATGAAAGCACAAAAGATATTCATTCTATTCCATAAAAATCATTCATAGATTAAATTTATTATGTGCACAATTGTATAGGAGCTATTTGATTTTCTAACTCGATTTGTAAATTGACCTTCAATAATTCAAGATTCAAACCAGTTATCGATACTAATAGAAAGAAGTATAGGATGTGTTTTTTTCCTATGCCATGTGCAGACTATGGCCAATGCAAATATGTTTACTTCTATCTTTTCTAGAGGGAATAAGAATTACATGTCAAGGTTTTTGTTTGGTTTGGGAAAAGCAAGTGAGAGGGAAAAGGAAAAAAGAACTGAACGAAGGTATAATTTATTGATTGCAAAGTCTATGCACTAGTAGAATGTAGACAGACACATATGCTATCTTGTAATAGAAAACATTGCAATTGCATCAATGTGGAACTATATGATGTTCTTGTATATGTTTCAACTGTGTTCTAGAAAAAGATACAAGTATCGGATGCGTGATATCTTGTTAGTGTTATCTCAAGCTATGATGGACATTATAGAAATAAAATATATTTAGTGGAGTTCTTAAAACGAGTTAGGAAAACTAAAGGAATAATGAGCCCATGTAGCTATTATAGGAATAGTACATAAGAAGCGACCATTGTCATAATCAGAGAAAGAAATAATCCAAATATATAATTGTTTACATTGAAAAGCACAAAGGAAACAACATATATAAATTAGAGTGAATAATGCAATGGATTCTAGATGTCAAACATTGATTTAAATATGAAAAACTAGCATGAATTATGGAAGAGTTTCTGACACCGACCTTTCAAGGAATGTATAGAGCATAACCATGTTTTCCTAATTTTTGCAACGATCTTGTTTTACTGTGATATGATATTAAGCTTCGATGGTTGTTCAACAAGAAATTACAAAGTAAGTCCATCCCTTTTTTTCCCAACATGAAGCGATATGATTAATGGAAATCCATAGTAACAATATAAACAAAGAGAAATATCCATGTAACAATTATATAATGGTAAATGAAAATGCTTTTAGTTAGAGTAGGAAGCAAACAAACCTCTAACAACATCAAGATCTTGGAAACGATCACAGGTAAAGTCTTTGTCCAATCCGTTTCTGTTGGATAAATGTATTTGTCGATACAAGTAGAAATATGAGAGATATATGCATGAGAATATGGTGCAGACCCTTTTTTTTTTGTGTCGTTTTTGAAAGGTAAATAAAATGCGATAGGTTATAGAATTTAGAGAAGATTTCATTGGCATTAGCCCAATGATATAAAGGCAAGCTTAAACTTTAGTAAAAGAAAAAACGATTCCTATATTTTTCTTTTCTTTTCTTTTTGCGTCACAAAAAATGCAATCACTAAACAATTTATGGTAGTAACATTGGAAAATTCAATTGACTATAATACAAAAGTAATTAGAACAAAATAGGGCCTTTATTTTTGTTTGTAAACCAAAGAAGAGAATGACATTGTTTCAAAGTTTGTGTAGTAAATTTTTTTTTTACAAACATCAAAAATAAGAAAACACCCTTTGTTTTCCAACATTCGGAAAGCAAGATATCTGAATAATAATAAGACTGCATTGACTAATGCAGCAAGGGAAACAAACTATATAGAAAACCATCAATTTAGAAAAGGAAAGGATGTAGCACTTATCTATGAAATTTCGAAATCATATACGAATGCATTTTCCCAGTGGGACACAATGGAAAGAATATAAAACAACAAACTTATAAAGGAATGCATGGGAGACAATGGAAATAATATAAAACAACAAACTTACAGAGGAATGCATAAGTACTTGATATATGGTGCAAAACAATATGTATTTGTTTCAATGCTATTCTATTTGTCCATATCATAAGTATATGTTACAAAATAAAGCAGGTACTACTTCCAGCTTCATTGTTGTATAATACAAGCAAAAAATGAGACACTTTGTGTTATCATTGTTTTCTCCTTTTCTTTCATGCAACAAAGAAAGCACCATTGCTTCATAAGTATATAGCAATTTCTGTTTTTGAAAGTCTAGTAATAAAAATAGATGTTCTGGATTTAGTAATGTAAATAGGAACTACTAGAACAAGCTGCAAAGGACTTTTGAAAATGGGAATACGTTTCTATCTTGGAAAAATTGGAGCTAGTTTTGTGAGTAGCAACTTGTTTTTTATAGAAACAACAAAATATTTGGCAAGTTTTGGTGTAGATTTCAAATTTTTTTACATTAGTAATGGTGTTATCAATTACCATTGTGAAAATTCCTACTTGGGAAAGCTTGCGTAGCTAGACAACCGTTGGTGAAACACTCTTTGAGTAGTCTTCCTATGAGACTTTATCAATGTATGGACAACATGCTTGAAGTGATTCATCAGTCAATGCACACTCAATTGGACCATCATTTGTTTCCAAACTGCATTCAATTGTATACACATATGCATTTTTTGTTACCTCTTTACAAACTCCGCAAGTTGGTAAATTGTGTGCCATTCTGTGACTACATTTGGTGCATATTCATTGAAAGTGAAATACAAAAGTTTTGCTTGATTTTAGCAAGCCCTGCAGTTGTATTCAAACATGTGTTGTTTGTGTAATGCTATTTTCATATGTTTTTTTTCAAGAAGCACCATTAAATGAGTAATTGAAACAATACATTTTCTATTGCATGACAAATTGGGAAACTACATTGCAACAGAGTAGGGTGTTCAATTACCATGGTCTTTGAGTAAAAAGTAGAAATCAATGTTTATTTTGTAACTTGTTCATTCAGAACATATATAAATGTAGATGCATAACATCATATTACTTGACTACCTTTTGGGCCAGTTCTTAGAACATTATTGAACAAATACACTGGTGGAATATCAGAAAGAAGTTGTTTCTACATTTTTTCCTCTAAGCCTTTCCAATTCTGATTAATTTGCACTTGCTTGGAATACAACAAATCATTTAGGGTATTTTTATTGGAGTATGGGTGTTGAACTGACTAAAATGTTAAATAGTACAGAAAAGTGAAACAATTGATAAAAACTACACAAGAGAAGAAAATTATATATTGTAGAAGTGGAAGACATACAGTTGCATGATCTGATACTCTTTTTCAATATTTGATAATAAGCTCATATTGATTGTCATTTTGTTGACAAGTAACGACGATTGGAGTTGTAGATCCAACATAGAATGACTCACTTGATGCTACTAATTCTCTTATGGCAATATTTGGTCCTAGCATACGATAAGTGCAAACTTGGTTAATAGTTTCGATATTTGATTTCTGAAGGAGGTCGATGCAATAGTTTGCATCTCCTCTATGGTATGCCCCTCTTTCCTTAAGGAAAAATTAAATTATCCTTACACTAGTTCCATGGAAAACCCAATCAATGAAATGTGGGATTAAGTGATTGTTAATGTCCATAGTTATCATCATTAGACCTTACTTTATGACAAGATTAGCATGGATTAGCTGTGTTCTTTTTGATGAAGCTAGGCCTTTGGTTTTACCAAGTCCATATTGTTCCATCATATCTCCTTTGAAGACATTATTGTGTGTCGTTGATAAAAATTGTATTATTGTTGATGGATGTGGTAGAACCTTTTCATGACTGCAAGAATACACAACTATTAATCAGGATCTAGGAAATAACAATATTTGAAACTAGATATGTAGTTTATGCATATTTATGTTGATGACTCATTACAAAGCAATATTAAGTGAAACTTTTCTATTAGGGAAGAGGAAATTTTTTTTCATGCGTTTCTTGTCTCAATAGTTAACTTATTTTCTTTTTTCTTTTTTTTGTTCCTTGACATTGCTACTTTCTATTACATGCATTGGTTGTGGAGAAGACTTTGTAGGGATACATTTCAAATCGATAATAGACATAGGAAGAATAAAATGGATTTATATTTCTGATAGGACCCAACAAATGTGATTTTTGTTATTGCATGCTTAATTGAATTCTATTTATAATGCAATTTTCTTACAATAGACAATAAACATACATTGCTAGTCAAGGACTATGTAAACATGTTATTTTGTCCATTTCACTAGTTCATGTTTTTGCTATCCTCTTTTGTACATGCTTTGCATTTCTTATAAAAAGAAATTCAATTTTGAAATATGTTAATTTCTTTTTGGGATTGGTGGTAGAAAACTGGTAACATTCATACAAATTGGTAAATCACAGTAAGATTTTTTTTCCAAGTATGTTTTATACCTTTTCTTTCTTTCATTGCTTGATTTCACGTCCATTTTTATGTTCTAGTCCTCTCTATTTATGTTTATATAATGCGTAGATGTGATTTGTCAGGTGTTGTACTATTGGCATGTAATGTAATATGCTTATTAGAAATTTGCAGATAGAAAACATAGTCGCAAATAAGGGAAAGGACAATGTTGCACATTCTTTTTCGATTCGAAACCAAGGCATTTGCTATGAAAAATAAAGAGTTCAAAAATGTAACCATGTTTTTTCGAATCCAAACAAGATTAGAATATGTCATTCAAACATAACAACAAGAATCAATAAGCAAAGAAAAAAATAAAATTCTAATATTACTCTTACAAGGCCTATGTCAAATTCAATAACGAAATATAATTTGGGTAATTTCCATTTGTATTATTTATAGAACAAGAGGATTTCACTTGTTAATATATCTAGGAAAAATGACGGTAGTATTGATCGATTGTAATTAACTTAGCAAGGATATATTGGGTATTTTTTGATGATAGCCATCGCAATAATGATATTAAAATATTTTATTTTCCTAAACATATTTGAGGTCTCTCCATTTTTTAATCTAAATCAACCTAGTAAAGATATTCCTTTGTTGTTTTCTATTGGTGAAGTTAATCTTGAGATATCAATATAGAAAATTAAACATGATGTTTTTTGCAATGTTACGTACCATTCTGTTAGAGCCTTCGAATGTTTGCAAAAAGGATAATAATAATGATATAACCTAGGGCATGGATAAATCCTCAGTGGAATCATACAACAGTTTATTGGTGAAAAACCATAGATGTAAAAAATAAATGAGCAGAGAAAAGCTAGTATTCTATCCAAAATCAAGTATAAAAATCTAAAGAATGAAAAATAAAGGCAGTTCCATGCCATCTTTGGAAAGCACCGATTCTTATAATAGAGGAATGCATGATCCGACATAGGTTTGATAGGAAGAACTAGTTTTTAATAAGGGATATCAAACCATAATGCAAATAGTTCCCAGTCTCACTCTATATCTTCCTAACATATTAACGGCATCCAAGAAAAAATAGTTAGGTTTACTATCACATATGTTCTTATTATGATGTGTTTGAATCAAATAACTAGATAAAAGGATAAATAAAAAATAGTTTTGAAAATGTTCTTACATTTCCATGAGATGGAAAAAAATGATTGAGTGCTTGGTATAGAAAAATAATGACAACAATTCTATTTTTTGTAATAAATTGGAGGCCTCCAAACACTTTTCCTAGATTTTTCATATACAATAGATTCTAGTTGGAAACAAAAGTAATAATTCTAATTATTGCATTTATACGTACTATGACTAGGTAGTATTGTAGGAATACATATAAGGATAAGTAAAAGCAATATTGAGGGTTACTACATTTCCATTGAATGAGAAAAATATTGGTTCAGTAATTGACAGAGGAAAAATGCTGAGACCATAGAAGATATAAGTAGGGGAATTTAGCAGCAAAGCTTCTATATCAAAAGACAGATTCAGATAGTATAGAAACAAAAAATATTACTAGTATTTTTCTTATAGGTTATTGAATCCAATCAAATTAGAACCCCCTAACTTATATCTATTCAAAAATGGGATATTTTTTTGTTCATAGAGCATTTCACCTAGAATTGCAATACACAACCTATGTAAAATGGATTCTTGATTAGATCCCACTAAAGGGAGAAGAAAAGGAAATAACCTAGCTAGAAATCCTATGAACACCATACATAAAACAAAACAAAATAATGTTGTCATTCAATAAAGCATAATGGTGGATGGTGACTAGATATTAGTGTTGTGTGTCCACTTTATTTTGTTATGAATTCTTACTACTATTAATGAGCGTGCGATTTTCCACATTTAGACTCGCAACACTATCTTTAGACATGAGAAAAAATATCATAATTGCATATATACAATGAACATCCAATGTTTACTTGAGGGAAAACATCAAAATCCAAAAGAGATTATAGAACATTGCATTTAACAACAAATGGATTTTATTTAGGCATAGGATGGTTTTTATTTTCCAATGCAACTAATTACATCAATGATGTCAAAACTGTTCAATGACAATACAAGATGGAGGGGTGGAAAAGCCTTTGGTTCCATAACCATGTTTAATGCAAGGATCTATTTTAGTTTAGTTTTCTTATAGACCAGGTCCTTCCTTGTGAGCTAGACATTGTAATTAGTATTGAAGTGGTTTGGGATAAGACAAATTTCCTTGTTCTTTAGGGGAAATAGATACCAATATCTATTCATGTGAAAAGAAAGAAAAGACGATTATTTGCATATGTCTCCATTTTTCACAACATGTATGGAAATAAATTTTCAAGAAAGATGGATCTATAATAGAGCAAGGTAGGAAAATGCATATTTGGTTGTTCTGGTTCTAGATAAGGACAATAAATATTTATAAGATGCAATTGTTTTTCTTCCCAAAGGATTCTTCAAAAGAAAATATATACCGCTAAGAGAGGAAAGGAAAATGAAAAAAAACCTAAAATACTAGTTGACAATTCAGATCATATTATACAATTATTCGATTTTGCAAGAAAGTAACAAGATTAGGAACAAATATGCTTAATAAATATTCAAGCAAACTATGAAAATGACATCCATTTTGTCATTTTTTACCATGAAATATCAATTGCCTTGAAACAAAGCAGTATTGGAAAACTTACCAACTTTTTAAAGGTTCTTTAGCAATGCTTTTGTTTCGAAAGCTTAAGAAATGATAGAAAATTTGGTTAGAGGTTTAAAGAACTTGAGAAAATGCTATATTTTGAGGAAATACAAGAATTTCAAAGAATAATTGATCTAACAAGGAGGCAACCAAAACTTTAAAAAATGTTTTTTTTTTGAAATAGATAAATAAAGGATCGGGAAAAAAGGATATTCGTATGTTTCATTATTGAAAGAAATTGCTTCTTGACTAGAAAAGAAAATTCCTTTAGAAATGACCCTTTTTATTTCCATGCATTTGGAACATTGTATACAACGTCGCAAACGAAAAATGAAATGGAACTTGCATGGTGTCCAATCCAATAGGCTTTCGAGATTCCAAAAAAAAATCATTATTGTTTATATTTGACAAAAGATGATCAAGCATCACTACAAGGAAAATAGGCTTTAGCGAAGGTTATAGTGTATGCTCCTCCCAAAAGAAGTTGCATGGTGGACAGTCCAATAGGCTTCTTATTGGTCACTCTATATGCTAGTTAGTTACAGCTAACATACATAATGCTCAATATAAGTTGTCAACCTAGAGAAGTCTTTTTATTTAAAAGATAATTCACACCGGCTATGCATAAACACTAAGTAACTGATTAATTGAAATGAAGAATTAACTGTCCTACCTATCTGCTTAGTCAAACTACTCTCATGATTAACTAATATAAATTACCTACTTCAAAATTTCATAATTGCAATTACCTTCCTACAACTTTAATCCAACAACTAATGATTCCAGAAATAAAGAAATAGACTAATTTTGCAAGAAGTTAAATCCTAACATTACCAGACTATATGTAGATCACTCTTAACTAGTTTAATTCCACTAATCTAAGAATTGGACATAACAGGAATTGAACCAAACAACTCTCAGCTATAATCTGACTAAATTAGCAAACCTGAAAAAGACAATCAATTGAAATATGCTATAGATGAGCTTGACTATTACAGCTAGCACACACTTTCATAATAGAACTAACCTACATATTAGAATTTCAAACCTCACTGCTGCAGATTAAGAGAAATGCAGATAGTATTTATCAAAGAAAGTACAATGATTAACCATTACTATTGTAGATACTGAAAGGAATGCATTTACTATAATTTCCACACCACATAAGAGAGTAATCAAAACATCTAATTAAATCGGTGGTCTATGTGAGAAGGAGGGCCCAACCTTCGAATAGAGATGCTGGAACTAAAAAATATTAAAATGTAGAAGTCTGAAGAATCCCGCTCCTTATATTAAAATGGTAAAATGAAAGTACAGTTCTCTATCAAAACTTATACAATATAATACGATATCCACCAACCCTTGGCTTAGAATGTTTTTTGATATTTATACATGATCAATCATAACTTTTTCCCACTAATATTAGGCATCCATGAAGATATACGATCTTCAGGATGCCCTGTTACAACAAGCTGTACAACTATGAGTAGAATTGAATGGAAATAGGGAACATAGGGAATACAAGGAATGTTGTTGCGTGATTCATTAGTGATAATAGAACCAATTCAATGAATACTCTTTCTATTGCAGCTAAATCCTCAAGCACCGGCATGTTGTTGCAGCTGAGTTTGTTGCATCTAAATATGGAATAACAACCTCTGTTTGTGCTCAGCGTATGGGGCTACAATTGGCAGGTAACAGCTGGAAATGAAAGTTCATCTCTTCTTCAAGATACAGAGTTCCAAACATAACAATCATAGGCATTAATACAATAAAACAATAATTAATCACACCTATAAGATTTAAGGCTCAATATGAGGAAAGAACATATGTCTGGTGCATAGAATGGAGTAAGACAAGGAAAAAAGGCTACGACAGGTGTAGTAAAAAAGGGCATTTCAAAACCCAACATCTCCCCCCAACTATCCTGTTGCATGTCCTCATGCAACAATCTCCTCTCAGTATGAATTTGATGGTGGAAGTGTACCTTGTTCATGGAGAGATGAAAATTTGTAGGAGAGTTCAAGTGGTTCATTCCCATCTAGATATCCATTGTTCCAACACTGCTTTTTCTCTACCTTTGTCAATGAAAAATCATCCCTATATGGACTTGCTGGCCACCAAATAAGTGGAAACTTGAATTTAAGTCCTAACCATTTAACTCCACACTTATTCATACAGTCAGCATATCCTTCAACCCTAGGTAGCACCTATTTAAAGTTATTAAAGCAGTAAGGGTCCCTTTTCTTCAATGATGAAGGAGAATCTTGCCATTTATGCTTACTACCTTCCAAAGCTAAATGTTGTTGTTTGGAAATTTGGCTAACACAAGTGGAGACGACCTGCACTTGAAGTTCAACCAACTGTTGAGTCTTGATGGGATATTTAAGCCTCTATTCCTGAAGAGAAATAAGAATAAACGGAGATTTAGGTTCACTCAGAATCCAGAGATTATAGTTAGCCTCATTATGAGAAAATTCCTGGAAATAACTCTCCCACTTCACATGATTGCTGATAAAAGAAGTAAAATCCTTGAGCTAGACATCTCCTAAGTAAAGACCAGGGTTTGAATAACGGTCTAAGGAACATGTCATTTCATGCAAATAAATTTCACATAGCAAATTCTATTCAGTGAAATTGTTTCTCATAAAGGTCTCCAGGAATTGGTCATAGTATGCCACTTCATAAGTTATCCCTTCCTTTAATGCCTTCAATTTAAACCAAGTGAATTTTTCATACAAAAATATAGGATAAGAGGGAGATGGAGCTCTAGAGCTCATCAATTCTCGAGAGAGAATGTATAGTTGATCCTTTTCCTTCTGTATGGACTTGAATTTATTCAATTCCTTCAATTTTTTTTGTATTTATTCCCAACAAAACCTCTAGAATGCTAATTCTTCTTCCCATATTTCCCTCATTTCCATGATAGTATTTGTATGATCAACAAGGGGAATCATTCCTTCCTGATATCTGTCCACCTAACACTTCCATTTCTTTACTTCTATTTTTAGCAGCGAGAGTTCTTCTATCAGTCCTTGCATCCTTCCATCTCCTGCATCCTTTTCCTCATCAGAGTCTAAGTCAACAAAGTTCTGGGAAGATTGAGTCCATACCTTATTACCCGATGTCTCAGCCTGATCATTCTAAATCAAAAGTGTGACAGCTTCCTCTTCTACCAGCCTTCCAACCACCTCTTCCTCTATGGGTATTTCTACAGTCAATTCTAGGGATTTTGGTTCTTGTGTAACAACATCCTCCTCCTGAAACCCATTTCTATCAGCTTCCACGTCCTTTTCTGAAGATGTTGGTTCTTGTGTGACAACATCTTCCTGAGTTTTAATCTCAACATATTCTTGAGTCTCAACTGTAGCTTTGACAGGGAGCTGCAAGAGTGCTAGTTCTTGTGTAGCAGATTCCCTTCCTTCCAGTTTTTCAGGTTGTTGAGGTCATTCTTGAGTCACTTACACATCCCCTAAAAGATGAGACTAGTCTCTGAATACTTTAGTGTCCCTTGATGGTGGATTCAGTTCAATGGTGGACGTGCATTTCGCTGATTCAACATGCTCATGGAAAATAACTTTTTAAATCTACGGAATTGGTTGAAGGGATGCATAGATCAAAGGTTGACATGTGCTCAGAATTAGATCTACAACGGACAAAAATTCCACTGATTCAACATGCATGGATTAATGAACATTGGAGATGCGTGAAATATGGTAGAGGATCAAAGTTTGAATGACAGATATCTTGGTAGAAACTTGTTCAAAGGCCCAGGTTGATTTCACAATGAGAACATGAACAAAGATTAGTAAGATGAAGGGCCATGAAATTGGTTTAAAGATGTAGTAAAAAGAAAGGAATGTGTATTTCCATCAGGGAAAGACCTATGTAATTTGTTTGTTTTTGAAACCGTTAGATTTAGCCAGGTGGGAAAATAAAAATCATAGGAATCTCCTAAGTGATGGATAGAGTTAGTATAAATAGGGGTGCAGAGCACCATAGTAGAGACTTTTCCCTGGTGAAATAATTCTGGACTATTGTTGTAAAAAAGCTACTTGTTTGCTAATAATAAGGATAATTTTGCTGGAACAAAGGTCTCGTGCATAGATTTAATCAGAATGTGTGGAATGCATATTGTAGAATTATTTCTTCTTGCTTCTGTACATGAGACAGTGATATTTTTCCAACCTGCTGGAACTATTTCCTTGGTCATGAATGTCTGTTGTCTATATAAATGTCTGGGTTGACAGGGTAATAAATGGTTTAATTATATTAGAGATACCTTTGGTATTCTTTCTGTTGTGAATGTGATTATTGTGTTGGTATGGCTATATGTTAGACCTTTATGAGAATTTATAGTATATTACCCTGAACTCTAAATTTGGTCCATGTCTGAGGATAGAATACTTTAGTTTTATATCTAGATTAGACCTGCATTTAGCTTAGGCACTTGCATATCATTATTTAAAAAAAATATTATAAACGGTGGACTGGGACGTAACTAGTAAAAGATTAAGTAACTTAATCTACGGTAGCCGGAACCGTGAACATGACAGATTCCCCACATCAAATGGTGTCTGATGTAATTGGGATCGCTCACCATGGAGAATCCCTACTTCTTGGTACCTGGGATTTTTCCAGGCATCAACAAGACCATCTTCCTCCAAATATTTCCTTACAGATCGACAAGAATGATGTTATACCATGCATGCCGAAGGAGTATTAAAGCACTCGGGTCACAATCCCAATGCCCTAGTTTCCCAACATTATTGTATCATTTAGGACTTGGGCCAAACTCCTTGTGCAATGTTGGCTTTAGAAGTAATTCATACTTTTCCATCACAGAGGAAGGCACTGTTGGTTGCTTTAGGAGAGGATGACCCAAATGGATCTACTTTTTTCATATTCGAGACTCATGAGGTTTTGCCTCTCTTTCTTACCATGGGGATTTTCAAGTCCATGTGGAGTGTTTGAATAACACTATCAAACGCATAGATATTGATGAAGGTGCTGCGACCTCCATGATGTCTTTGGCTTGTTGGAAAGGCCTCTCGTGTTGTCTAAATCCATGAGTATGATGAAAAATTTTGATGGACATTATTTTAGGATGCATGGTATTATTCTATCCCTTTAGGTTCAGTTCGAGGGGAAGACCATGTCGTTCGAGTTCGAGGTGGTTGATTTGCCCCTCAACTATAATCTTTGACTGGGTTGGAACCAGATTTATGCCATGAAAGCGATCATATCATCTGTGTTCCGTGTTGTATCATTTCCTCACGAATATAGAATCATGATGATCGATAAATTATAGTTCCTCTACATTGTCATGACCCATAGTCCCATTTATTGAGAATTCTCAGTTGAAAAATGAGAATGTTGGTGTCAGAATGTATCCTTTGTTAATGGAAACTTTTAATTTTTCGATACCAATTCTAGCGATTGATTCTATGCTTGGTGGTGTTTCATCACCTTTGAGACTGGTCGTATTTTGTACCTCGCATTTAAGTGACCTATGGACCCTCCCTTCTATGAGTGATTCAGATGAAGGAACCACACCCACTGGCATAGAAATGTAATTGTATGCAACAAAGTTCATTTTTCAATCTTTCATATGAAGCTATTCTAGACCCTGATCTTTCCTCTTCGAGGACAGAGGTGGGAGATATTGCGCTCCCTCTTGCTTTGGAGGTCCAGTCAACTCGCTCACATGCTTGTCTTGATGATACTTTTCCCCTGGATGAAGCAATTGTCAAGACCACAAGTTGTCATGAAAGGCCTTGGGAGGACCTACATTATATACCTTCATCCCTATAGGATCTTGAAAGGACCAAGCATGATGAGTCTTGGTTGGCCTTAGATGATCAATAATTTGATCACTCTTTTCTCCCTTTGGATGACTATCGTATATATGCTGAAGCGAACAGTAAATATATTTTTCCTACCATCTTGATGAATCCCTGAGATCCTCTTGTCATTGAAGTTGAGACTTAGTTGGATAACCTGGTTTTTCACTCTCGCAAGAGAACAAATTATCCATCTCACTTTCGACCCATGTTTGAAATAAGCAAGTATCTATTGCAATTTATCATTTCGATGGTCAAAATCTTGGTAAACCATTTGAGTGTTGAGGAAATACTTTGTTTTCCTCCCCCACACTTAATGAACTATGTTTGAACCCCCAACTTCGTGTATATATTTTGGTTTTACCTACCATAATTTTGTAGCTTCACTCTAGTCATTTATCCATTTCTATATAGTTTTTTAATATTTATGGACTAACATTACAATGTGAGGATTTTTTGTGGAACAATTTCTTCAGTGTAGGGGTTGTGCCTAGTATGATCGTGCCTTAGGAAGGTATAAATATGAATTGGCATATAGGATAGGATCATATTCTTTGTGCATTTTTGCATTATCCCATGACTATGTCACATTAACCATAGGTATGAACCCGCTTCTTAATGGCATTGAACCATTCCGCTGCTTCTAGAAGTGTTAGTACGTAAGCGATATATCTTCCCTGATCATGGGTACCCTAGTTAGATCCCATTTTTCCATCTGGTGCCCATTCTAATTGTCCTCCTTGAGGCTGGGAGTCCCTTGTAGTCCCTCCATTCCTTGAAACAAAAACCTCATGTTCTTTCTTATCTTTTATGCTGGTCATCTCTTGCAGGGACTCCCATTTCACATCAAGTTGTAAATGCATTGCATGTGTCCAATTTCCTTATTGAGCTTAATGTTGGCTCTGTAATTCACTTTTGTAATCCATGGAGCTTGAGCTAGTATCAATTGTAGCCAAGAATATATTCTTATTTATCATTTACATCTTGATCATCCTATATCCAAGATGGAACATTCCCCTGAGTGTCCTTATCCTGCATGCGCTTCCTTGCATTGATCATATGAATTTTCCATTGCTTGGAACTAGTTTTCTTTCCTGCGACAGTCATTTCCTTTTTATTGTACTATAAGAATACTTTATTATTTTTCAAGAGTTCTAACATGAAAAATACGCAAAAACAAACATAAAAATACGAATGGAAAATGATATTCTCTTATTGGGAGTTGTTGTGTCGCATCCAAATAGAGCATAGTTTATGAGCCTATTCATCACAGGTTAGGTTTCTACCATGACTTTAGGAGTTGTACTTGTTATTTATATATTTCTACATCGATAGAGAATAGTTTATGAGTCTATTCATCATGGGTCAGGTTTCTACCATGACTTTAGGAGATGTACTCATTATTTAAAGATTTCTCCATCGACTGGTTAAGATTCTAGTCACTATGGAGCCTCTGTTGATGCCTCCCGTGTCACAGATTTGTTCGAGGTTGTATATTGAGTCTATGCTACCTAAGTGTCTCCATCTGCCTCCTTCTCTAGTTTGAAGGAATTCTTTATCCCGAGTTGACCATTCCTCAGTCATGTTGACTCTACATGTCGGCCATTCCTAATACGTTATAGAGATGTGGTACTACATGGAACCCTAGGCATAATTTCATTATTGGTAGGTGAAATTGAACTTAGCAGATGGAATCTCATCATTAGTCACTCACTAAGTGGTTTTCCTTGTGCTTGAATACAAGAAATATATTCAAACAATGGGATTCGTGCCATGTATTGGATTCCACTAGACCCTATTGGTGGTTTTGTCACCCTTTTTAGTAGTTTTCATCATTGGATGCTATTCTGGGGGTCTCTTCCACATGCCACCTACATTCGGTATATGCGAAAGAGGCACATGGTTATTGGTCCATGTAAATATTGTTTGTATGAGTTCTTCCAAATTATCTAGACTTGATATTGTACCTTGTCTTGGTTAATGGGGTATGCCATAATGATCTCCTTCCTTTGGATTCCATTCCATCGACTTTAGATCATTTATTCTGTAATTGGGATCTAGAGTCAGTTGAGTGCCTTGAGACTTGTAGTCATGAGTGACATGTTTTGTTTCCATTGAAAGACTTAGGAATACATCAATGTATCTTGATATATGGATTTTTAAAGTGTTCGAATTCAACACCTATATTCACACTTGTTGAATGCACTCAGTACATTGACACCCATTTTCATCATTCGGTGGGATGTCTCACTTCAGTTAATGGTATACATCAATGACCGGTAATCAGATAATTGTTTCATCATGTTAGACCTCAACACATTTATTCATGTGATGGGACATGTAGCATCCACGGTTTGCATAAAATAACTCATATTAGGGTGGGATTTCATATATGCTACTTCCTTGATTGTGACAATACTTATGGGATTTTAGTTCTCATACCATAGTAGTGTACCTTGTTATGTACAAGACGTCTTCATTCAGTATGGAGACCCGACTCCACTGTGTATTGTATGTGGTTGTGACCACTTATGACCTATGTTTATTATTCCTATTCATGGCCATTGTACTTATATGTATTTGAGACCTCTGTATATTCTCTAGATCTGCAATCATATACACAAAGTTATCATTGTATTATGCTGATGAGTGGCTAGTTCTTCCTCCTGAATCTTCACTACTCTAGTCATAGGAGTATTATAATGTATTTTGGACATTGTGTACCCCTATGACCTCACACATTAGGGGGCATATGTTATAGAGTGATTTTCCACACCTCATGCATCATACCTTGATGTCCTTCCCTTGTCCCTATGCAGACTCACTATACCCCAGTTACTCACTATAGCCCTGTTTCTTCAGTTTAACCTTTAAAAAGACATTTTTGAAGACATATTCAGGTCATTAGTTCTAGAACTTGCCTATATGCATATTGCACCATTACTACTTGCATACATCAATTTTTGTGCTAAAAAACAAAAAAAATTGGAGTTTTACCCATCAAGTAATGAATACCTTGATCGTTGGCCTTCCATATGCCAGGAAACACTTCGATTTGAACCTCCATTTCCCATTGGAGGGATATATATTGAGCCATTGTGAAGCATTAGAGTATGATAAACTTGGAGAGTAAAGAGACTATAGAAATTTTTCTCCTCATTGTTATATGCTTGAGTCTACATCCCTTTGTCCTTGTTGATAGAACCATTTGTGTTCATCTCCCAAGGTTTCCATTGTATTTGAGTGCTTAATTTATTACGAAGGATTGAAGTGATGGAGGCCCAAGTGGAGGGAATATGGTTCTTGGTTCCGATGAGGTGCCGAAAGAGGTTGTCACATTGTATCTCTATTTTATATTAATAGAAATATCCATTTCTCATCCAAATCTCATCTGCAATTATGAATATTTGTATCCATGGATGTAATTTATTTATATATTTTTAAATGGAATATGCTATATTAAATGCTAACACTTAATATATTATGCCCGGATATCCATTGGATGACTTATGTGCTCTATCAAAGACATCTAGTTCCAATTTGTCCCGTTTGTTGGTTCTGGAGGATCCTCTAGAATACCTTTTGCATAATTCAACAATATTTTCAAAGGGTTCCTTCGAGATATCACCCTTCCCTAGAAAGTTCAACATGCCTAGGAAATATTCTCTAATCCCATGGAGTAGGATAATCTTGAGCACATCTAGCCCCATAGTAGCCTGTCTTGCCCTCTATACATTGTACATAAGCCTTTCAAGGAAATATTCATGACTCTCTTCGTCCTTCTATAACATATTGAACAAATATTTTCTTTTATCCTTAGTGTTACAGTGCTCCTTGTATTCCTCAAGGAACACCCATTTCATTTGATCCCAGATGGTGACAGTCTCACCACCCATGCTATAAACCAATGTAGAGAATTATCATTCAAAGTAGAAGGAAATTTTTTTAATTTCTGCTCGATGGAAGTGTAGTCATAACTATGGAAGAGGATGTCAAACTAAAAGAGGAACTCATCCGGATCCTCTGTGGCATTCCCATGAAAATGTGGTAATACTGATGATGATATATTTTTCATGGGGGGTTTTCCAGCTGGCTGACGAATGGGGAACTAGAGTGTGGCCACTATCCCCTCTTGCAGGGGGTCACTGTCATTGTGATGGTTATCCCCCACCACTTCCTCATGATCTTCAGGTTGACGTTTGTTGTTCATGTTTTCCTCTACTTTATCTTGTTTTTTCCTTCTCTGATATTCCAACTTTTGATGAAACTGTGTCCACCCCTCCTTTTTCACCTTCTTCCGTCAATGTGGTAAACCACCTCTCGGTCACCTGCTCCCACAGCACTGACTTTGTCTTCGTCTACCGGGACACCTAATGGTGTCATAGCTCCTCCTGTATTCTCCAATGTGGAAACTAATGCTTCCATCCTAGGGGTAATTGGGATTCTTCTGACAGATGATCATTGATGGAAAAATCCGGTAGAGGAGTTGGTTCTAGAAACTAGATAATCAATGAACGTCCTTCTTTCCAACGCTGGGTTGCTGCCACGACCTTGACTAGCTGCAAAATTAGTATTCTGGGGAGTTCTGGGGGTTCGGGGAATGTCACGTTGTACTCTCCTTGTATTCATACAATCCAAAACATGCAAGCTTAGAAATTGAAGAAAACTGAACATATGCAACTGCTATGGTGTCTAATAATTATCTTCCCCGACAACGACACCAAAATGTTGGTCACTTTATATGCTAGTTAGTTACAACTAACATGCAGAATGCTCAATATAAATTTTCAACCCAGGGAAGTCTTTTTATTTCAAAGATAATTCACACAATCTATGCATAAACAATAAGTAGCTAATTAATTGAAATGAAGAATTAACTGGCTTACCTATCTGCTCAATCAACTTCCTCTCATGATTAACTAATCTAAATTACCTACTTCAGAATTTCAGAATTGCAATTACCTTCCTACAACTTTAATCCAACAACTAATGATTCCAGAAATAAAGAACTAGACTACTTTTGCAAGAAGTTAAATCCTAACATTACCAGACTATATGCAGATCACTCTTCACTAGTTTAATTCCACTAATCTAAGAATTGTACATAATAGGAATTGAACCAAACAACTCTCAGCTATAATTTGACTAAATTACAAAACCCGAAAAAGATAAGCAATTGAAAGATGCTAGAGATGAGCTTGATTGTTACAGCTAACACACACTTGCATAATAGAAACTAACCTACACAATTGACTATCACACCACACTGCTGTAGCTTAAGAGAAATGTAGATAGTATTTATCAAAGAAAGTACAATGATTAACCATTACTATTGCAGCTACTGAAAGGAATGCATTTACTATAATTTCCACACCACACAACAGAGTAATAAAACATCTAATTAACTCAGCGGTCTCTGTGAGAAGGCAGTCCTAGCTTTCGAGCAGAAATGCCAAAACTAAAACAGATTAAAACATAGAAGTATGAAGAATCCTGCTCCTTATATTAAATGGTAAAATTAAAGTACAGTTCTCTGTCACAGCTTAAACAGTATAATCTGATATCCACCAGACCTTGGCTCAGAATGTTTTCCCATATTTATACATGATCAATCATAACTTTTTCCCACTAATATTGGGCAACCATGAAGATCTACGATCTTCAAGCTTCCTTGTTACAACAAGCTGTACATCTGTGAGTAGAATTGAATGAAAACAGGGAATATAGGGAATATTGTTGCGTGATCCATTAGTGATAATAGAACCAATTCAATGAATACCCTTTCTATTGTAGCTAAATCCTTAAGCACCAGCGTGTTGTCGCAACTAAGCCTGTTGTATCTAAATATGGAATACCGACCTCTGTTTACGCTCAGCGTATGGGGATGTGACTGGAAGGTAACAACTGGTAATGAAAGTTCATCTCTTTTTCAAGCAACGTGGTTGCTACACCTATACTTCTCAAATATTGAACTATAATTATAAAATCATAATTTATTAGCATAATTCAAGAGACAGAGTTCTGAACATAACAATCATAGGAATTAATAAGATAAAACAATAATTAATCATACCTATAAGATTCAGGGCTCAATATGAGGAAAGAACATCTGTCTAGTGCATAGAATGGAGTAAGACAAAGAAAAAAGGATACAATAGGTGTGGTCAAAAGGGAATTTCAGGACCCAACACTTCCGAGATTCCAAAAACAACATCATTATTGTTTAGATTTGACAAAAGATGATCAAGCACCACTACAAGGAAAAGGACCTTTAGCGGATGTTATAACGTATGCTACTGCCAAAAGAGGTCAAATATCCATTTACATTGGAGGTCACTAGAAGAGGTGAGTGGCCAAAGGTTTTAGTGTAGGTTTTCATTTATGTACATTTAGTAGATAAGCACACCAATGCATTTGTAAGCAACATGCATTGGTTCATTTCCTAAACTGTCACACCACAACCGGAAATCATCATCATAAAAAAAACTATTTTATAAGAACCAGAGTGGTGCGTTTCCGAACACAAAAACACTTTAGTGCATGTAGAAGAAACAAACACACTATATAATAATTGCACTAGTGCATCTCATCAACACTAAGGCACTGAACTTTATTTTAAAAAAATCACAAAATTTTACGTAAAGAATATAAACTATGCGTTGGTTATAAATGACCCGATGCATTTCATATATACAAACACACCAACATTTTATCAATAAATAAATAAAAAATTATAATTTTATTAATGAGCATCCTTTTAAAAACTAAAACTGGTGTCCTAACTAACATTACACACCTGGTGCATTTGAACAAACAAAAAACACCAGAAACAATTTTTTTATTTTTTTTTGTTATTTTATTTTAACATGCAGTGCTCCAAACCATTGAGTGCAGCAGTGCACCCTAATGTTGATCTCACCAAAACAAGGTTAACTAAGAAAAAATAACCATGTTGGACAACTCATTTTTACCCTCTTTAGTGTGTATGATCCCATCTGCATCGGTGCTGCACTTTAACCACCTAAACACCCTCAGATCCATGTTCCAGATGGATAAATTCCTCACTCCTATAGCCTATTGACTATAGCTTGAATTTTTCCAAATGTTGGGAGAAAATTGAAAATTTCCATACATTTCCAATATGCCTTCCTGATGGGTTGTTAAGGTAAAATGATTCTTACTTCATAATTGAATTTTTTTAGCTGATTAGTTTTTAAAATTGAGCTTGAAATTGTCCCATTTTATAAAAACATTTAAAAAAATTGCGTGGTGTGTTCAAGCCATTTGGATTGCAACAATTAACGATGCACCTTGTAAAATTTTACAGGGCACAACACTTGCAGTGTGATCCAAATGGATTGAACACATCGCTTTGTCATGGAAAAATAATTAAAAAACATTCAATTGCTGATCGGTGCATTGGAAACTAAGGAGCACCAACACTTCAATGCTCTTAAGTGTACAATACGCTCGAGTAAAGAAATAATAAAAATGACATTTTCTTTTATATGGTGTGCTTATGTCACATCAATGCAACAATTTTTGGTGCTATGATGCGCATTAGGTGCATTTTTAACATGTTCTCATAAACACATTAAAATTTAAAAAACAATGGTGCTCTTAGATCCCATACACACATTGTTAATGGTGCATTGACTCTATTTAAATGCACAAACATCTAAAAATATAAATTTTCAGCGATAGAAAAAATTAATTTAACAATGCTCCTATGGCACTAGAGTGCACCGGTACTTGCTTCTCTAACATTCCATAGACACACCATGAATATATTTCATTAAAAAGTAGTTTATTTAACAAACAACAGTGTGTTTAGATCATTGAAGAGCATCATTAATGGTGTGTACCCGGTGCGCTCATGTGCCATAGGCACCACGAATATATTTTATTGAAAACTAGTTGATTTAACAAATGGTGGTGCATTTAGATCATTGAATAAATCATACCATTTACGATGTGTACATTTAAAATAAACACACCAAAATATACATTCTTTTTTTGAAAAAGTAGGAAATCATAGTTTAATGGTGCACCTAGTTTAGTCGAGTGCACCAGTCTGTGTGATAATGAGACTTAGGTGCACGATCAATCAAATTTATAACACTTCCCAGTGCGTAAGTATCTAACACACCATTGAAATTAATTTTTGTATATAGAAATATAATAGTGGTGCATGATACATATTAGAGTACATCATTGTGCAGTATTGTTTATATATAATTCCATCATTGTCGATTCATTAATACTATATCAACGCATCATTTTTAATTTAACATAATAATAATAATTGATTTTAGTAGATATAATTCTCGTATATTGATTTTATATATAAGCTTATGATATTGATTTATGTTATATGTGAAACAGAGATGTGATCGCCACAAGGCTAAGAAACAACATGATGCACAAGTATATCAATGTAAATTCTGTAAAGACTGGGAGGCCAAGGAGAGGGAGAGAAATTTATACCCTCGTCTCATTAATCCTTAGAACAAAAACCTCTTGAGAGTTTTCAGCCTCCTAAATTTCTATGAGGAGGTGACGTCACTTAAGGGGAACAATACTTTCCTCACCCAATTGATCGATTGCTAGGATCATCATAGGAATGAGTTTTGAGTTGGTCACTATGAGTGGCTCCAACCCGCTAAGGAGGACATACATTTTGTCGTTGGGATCACTGGGAGAGGTGAGGAATTTCCTCTATTCCTTTAGGTCCTAGCTGGAGTTGTAGCATCGAATCAATTGGTCTATGTTTAGAGATATGTTGATCCCAACATCCTCAACCCAACTAAGTTTTAGGTCAGTGGTGAGCATCTTTCCATTGTCTCTTTTGGTAGAGACGACATGAGCTTCCTCTCTTTGTTGGTGACAACCATTGCACATCACACTAGTGATAGGAAGTGCATTGGATTCCCTTTATTATATTATGTTGATTCTCCAGTGTAGAAGAATATATGCATTAGATGGTTTCTATTTTTATGCCAATTTTGTTATGATCTTAGTCGATGTTGTGCGTCTATTGGAAGGAGGGTGAAATTCCCTTTCAGTTCATAGTTGTTTTGTATTTTTATTTATAGTTTTCAATGACTAAACCATATTTGACTGGCACCCACCTAGGTTGATCACAAGTGTGCGTATGCACATGTGGGGGTAGATGATTCCCAAGAGGGGGGAATGAGACTTTCCTATGAGGATTACTATAAATCTTCTTGACATGCTATGCGGAGAGGACATTCCTCAACTAGACATGGATAAATATCCATATGCAGGGTTGGATTTGGGAGGGTGTAACAACATGTTATTCACCTAGGATGAGCCACATGATGATAGAGGTAAATTTAGTTTTATGCTTAAATTAATCTAGTTTCATTCTATTCTCTTTATACTTAAAGTAAATGAAATATATTTTAAATTGTTATATTAAATTCATTTTTAATGAAATTGTCTAATTATTATTGTGTGCTATATATTTTACAAATATTGGCACATTTGATGACGATGTGTGGCCTCCTATGCTGCATGACAAGGATGAGGACATGAATAAGCATGATAAGCCCAAGGAGCCTCAACAAGACATACTTATCCTTCAACATAGGACAAAGCATAGGTTTTGATAGGACATCGTAAATAGGTTTTCGAGGTTATTATCAGATCAAGGAGTTTGTTTTTTTTTGGTCAGAATTATTCAAAGAAATGACCAATAGGTTGAACTATGGATGATGCTTCCTCTAGATATGAGGATATTGTTGAAAAATATTGTCAGTTCTTGTATTATTTTAGATGCCAGGACTGATGGAAGTTCATCATTAGATGAGAGAAAAGATCCTCCACCTCCTAGTCCATCTCCTTCTCCACCATCCGCTTCATCTAGTGGTGCAACCTTGACATCCAATGAATATAATACTCAATGTCCTCCTCCTCCTCCTCCACATTTGAAATCTCATCCACCACCTTCTCCACTATTTTGTCCTCCTCCACCTCCATCACCTCCTTCAACATCTAGTCCTTTACCCCTACTCGACCTTCCTCTCGATCCTACTTCATCATCTCCTCAATACTCCTACTCTAACTTCCTCCTTATCCTTTCGACCATTTTTCATATTGAATAATCTCAACCTAAATTTTGTAGACAATTTGAAGGATGTTTTCATATATAGGTTGATATATTAGTTAGAAATTGAATTGAAAGTATGGTTGGTTGTCAGGTCATCATAAATGTGAAAATATGGATTGGAGTAATGGTCATTGAAAATGTTGAAAATTAATGTTTCATTAATTAACTTAATATAGGTTAAATTTTTTAATTTTTACATAATATAATTGAATTTAAAATATCATTGAATGAAATATTTTTATGAATTTTGTATTGATAATGGATTAAGTTTGTGGCAACTCTATGATTTATGATTATTGTGCAATTTTTCATTGTATCATGTATATACCTTTTTGTTTTATAGCTTGTCTTAGTATTATGTTTAGGTAATAATATTTTTTTATTTGGTGTTCATATTGTTCTTATATAATTTATATGGATATTATAATTTATTGTAATTTTATTAATAATGTAGTAAAATTTGTCATAATACTTATATAATAATTTAATTATTTTGTTGCATCTTTATGTTGAGCATTATGAAATAATATATAATGATTTTTAATAAAGAAATTAACCCTTCATCATGTAATGTTGTGTATAACTTAATTATTCAAATGATAAACATAAATGAATCATTTTTTTATAAGTCTTACCAAAAATCATAACAAAAAGTCGAGTATTACCATGTAAGATTATCATAAGATATGAATATGAACGCCACAAAAACAAATGTAAATATGAACATAAATATGACCTAGAAATGTATCATTCAATATCTTTATTTTTTTGACAATAACTCACTTTACAGTGACAAATATCAAATCTCTAATAGGAAGAAAGACAAATACTTAATTAAAATTAACGACATTTTCTCTCAATTGTAAACTCAAAACTTGCATTCTCCAAACTTATTTATATTAATTATGATATTAATTATATAATATATCATTAGTCCACATTGAAAGAACACATTTTATACCCTCTAAAAATGAGGTTTGGTTATGATTAATACATAATTAACATGATTTGTTTGAGGATGCTCAAAGCTAGCTAGTGTTCAAAGAATTGCAATTATTTCCAAAATTGCTAGTTATGTACTTTTCCATTAAATGCAATTTGAGAATACGATAAAAAGGAGTTGGATCACATGCCAAGACCCATGCTAGCCAAGATCAAATGATGGAATAACCGATCAACAATGAAACTTGAAATACATATAGATATGAATATACATATTCCAAATATAGGATTTAAACAATATATAGTTTGTTATTTTTAATTTATTATATCATATAAGATTTAAAGGATATACATATTTTATTAATCCTGTCTTAATTTTTTTCTTCCTTAATGATATATACTTGTCTAAGAATCTATAATATAAAATATAAGTGTCTAAGTATAATATACTAATTAAATTGGCCTTGTTATTTAAATGAGAGTAGATAAAATTATAACAAAAAATAAAGATGGTTAGCATTAATGATAATTCATACTCTAATTTGTTGATTCTAATCTAATTGTAACAATATAATAAATTAAATGATAAAACCCACACTACAATTATGAACTAAATGGAAAGCTACAAATAACATCTCTAATTATGGAGAATGACATACAATCACAAGTTACTTGATAGACATGAAACATATTTCACATCATATTGGTTGTTAACCAACTCAAATTATTTAAACATTGTATACGGAAATCAACTTTCCATTTCCAACACCATAACATGAAAAATAAACAAAATAATTAGACAATCAAAGATAATAATAAGAAAATGATATCTCAATATGTAAATTATGAAATAAAATATGTACATATGACTCTCTATTTCCATCACCCCAATTATATTCCTCGATTAAAATCATAGCACTGTTGTTCTCCAAAACATGTTTAGATATAGGGGCGTGTATTAATATGAACAACCAATATCTATCCAACACATCCAGGTGAAAGAACACTTGGTTGCAAGTTTTGGTAAAACATAAGGCTCCTTACTTTCATCCCACATCTTTCCAAAGTTGATATATATCAACTCTCTATCACAATATTTCTTAACATTATTCATGTTTAATGTGTCCCACCACCTGAAACTAAAAGTAACACATTGGAAATATGAGAATTCCTACTTGAATGATCTCTTGTATCTTTCTGACATAACCCAAAATCCCTCCTATGAGGTTTCAATTGTAGTGGCTAGCAAGACTAGCTTAGTCAGACTCGACTTCCACTCCAAATTTTTGTGTAATACGTCCATCATCAAAATAATTAGTGCAAAAATGATGTCCATAAACCAAAATAGATGGGAACAAATGCACCTATAAGAAAAGTTAACAAATGATGGTGTCATATGTCTAATAAACCAATCAATAATATATTAGACATAAATGTTATATTTAAAAGTTGCATTATAAAGTTAGAAATGTACAATTTTTTTTTATTACTAAGTTGTTGAACCTGATCCCAATGTTTAGCACATCCTCCTCTTCAAGAGGGTAATGAATTGTTACAGCCTATTGAAGACCTACTTGAAGACCAATCTCAATATTCAAAAATTCTGAATACTGAGACTGATATATATTGCGTTGTGATACTGAGACTGATATATTACTAGTGACTGATATATTTTTGAAGAAGCCTGTGTATGCTATAAACTTGCATTGTATTCACCTTGGCAGAGACTGTAGACCTGCAAGGTTATTGTTTTTCTATTTCTATTTGTCATATCAAGTTCATTATTGTAAATTACACTAACAGTTGTAAAAAATGCAATCTATAGCATCTATTGTTGGTGATGTCCTCACTGGCAAGGAAACATATCCAAAAGGGTCTAGAAAGGTCAAGAAATCAAGCGAGCCTGTCGAAGAATCCCTTGAATTTGTTTAGAAAACAAAGAATCGGTCCAAAGAACCTTCCAAGGGAGATTTCAGCAAGAGAGGACAAGGAAGAAGAATCGTCAGAGGTAGAAGAGGCAGAAATAACTCCAACAAAAGATCAGATCTGCAGTGCAAGCGTTGTGGAAAGACTCGCCACACATCAGATCGGTGTTGGGCTTCGTGGGAGTCCATCAAAGACAAACATAACCAAAAGAAAGATGATAATAAAAATCAAGATGCTAGTAAAACTTCTGATTCTTCTCATTGTATTGTTGCACATTGTAATCTTGGAATTAATGAAATGACTTCACTTTCATCTTACAAAGATTGTTGGCTGCTTGATACTGGTGCAACATCACACATGACATTTAGAAAAGACTGTTTTGAAGAACTTAATGAAACAATAGATGGCATAGTTTACTTTGTAGATAAGTCAAGTCTTAAACCAAAGGGAATGGGCACCATTCGGCTAAAGATGCCTGGATTCCTTGATTTCTTGTTGAAGAATGTTCTTTATCTTCTAGAGTTGTAGAGAACCCTGCTGTCCTTGGTGGAGATTTGACAGCGAGGCCATTCCATCCACATGTTTGATGGAATTGTAGAAATAAGAAAGTCCTCTGACAACCAAGTCATCATGACTAGATACGAAGATGGGAAGCTGCTAAAGCTAAAGGGTTCATCTGCAAGAGTTCAGAACTATGCCTACCTCTCTCAGCATGGAGAAGGTAATTTGTCATCTAGTTCGTTGTGGCATGCAAGATTTGGTCATCTAAATTATAACAGTCTCCGTTTGTTGAGAAAGAATGGTGTATTTGGTTTTCCCACCATTCCCAAAGAGAAGAACAAATGTGATGCATGTATATTAGGGAAACATAGTAAGCTTCCATTCCATGAATCTAATTTCAGAGCAAGTAGGAAATTAGAATTAGTGCATTTTGATTTATGTGGCCCAATGCCAACTCCTTTTGCAAATGGGAATAAGTATTTTATGACATTTGTTGATGACTACTCAAGAATGTGATGGATTTACTATTTAAAGACAAAATCAGAAGCATTTG
>LPNX010222401.1:202709-315122 GCA_001517045.1 Pseudotsuga menziesii | reverse complement strand
TACGAAGAATACTCCAAGGCATACCGTCTGTATGATGAGGTAAACAAGAAATTTGTTATTTCCAGAGATGTCATTTTTATTGAGACTAATAAAAATGACCAGTCCATTGAGAGACAGCTCGATCATTTGGAAAGTTATCCTCATCCAAAGACATATTCAGAAAATGAATATGAAATTCCAAACCTTGAAGGGGGGATTCCTATTCTGGATCAACCTTTGGAATTTCCATATGAAGCACCAACGCCCCCGCATGAAGAAGTTCCTGCTACTTCACTTGAACAAGAGGTTCAACTGGATGATGTGATTGATAGAATTGAAAGACTCTCAATAAATGATGAAGCACCACCAGCTGATCAACCAGGACCATCACAGAAGATTCCTAAATGGGCCACAAAGACACTTGAAAGTGTCCATCTGGATGAAGTTGGAAAGACGGGAATGAGAAGTTTGAAAAGACATGGAGGAGAAGCAGATAATTCAGGTGATGACATGTATGTATCATTTGGTTGTGAATTTAATTTATCTGCTAACTTTGAACCGACTTCCTTTGAATAAGCTTCTACTCGAGTTGAGTGGAAAGAAGCTATGCAAAATGAGTATGATGCACTCATGAAGAATGGAACTTGGAAGCTAGTTGACCCTCCAGTTGGAACCAAACCAATTGGCTGCAAGTGGGTGTACAAGAACAAATACAGATCAGATGGCTCACTTGACAAGCACAAAGCGAGGCTTGTAGCAAAAGGCTATGCATAGAAGGAAGGAATTGACTATGAAGAAATGTTCTCTCCTACAGCAAAATGGGCTACCATCCGTACCTTACTCTCTTTAGCTGCTCAGAAAGGGTGGAAAGTTCATCATATGGATGTGAAGACTGCTTTCTTGAATGGAGACTTGAAAGAGAATGTCTTCATGTCTCAGCCAGAAGGATTTGTTGTGAAAGGAAAAGAACAAAAGGTATGTAAGCTTGTCAAATCCTTGTATGGCCTAAAACAAGCACCTCTTGCATGGTATGAAAAGTTAACCGAGCATATTTTGAAGTTAAATTTCAAACATTTTGATCTTGATGATGCAACACTATTTATAAAGAAAGTTGGAAGATCTGTTGTGTATCTTGTGGTGTATGTAGATGATCTTTTGATGACAGGGAACAATGAGAGCTATATAGCATCCATAAAGAAAGATTTGAAAAATATCTTTGAAATGACAGATATGGGACATCTCCACTATTACTTAGGAATTGAAGTACTCAACATCCTAAGTACATATTCCTATCTCAGAAAAAATATGTTGGAGAACTACTAAACAAATTTTGCATGAGAGAATGCAACCCTATATCTACTCCAATGGAACAGAAAATGAAGCTCACATCAAGCGAAGGAAAAGAATTTGAGGATGCGACCAAGTATTGACAACTTGTAGGAAGTCTTATCTACCTTATGACAACTAGACCAGATATTTCTTATGTTGTTGGCATACTTTCAAGGTTCATGCATAAACCTTGTGAAGGACACTGGTCAGCTGCAAAAAGAGTTCTAAGATACTTGAAGGGGACTCAAGACGTTGGACTCAAGTACTCTAAAGTGGATGACTTCAAACTTATTGGGTACTCAGACTCAAATTTTGATGGCGATAAGGAGACAGGAGTATCAACTTCTGGATACACTATGAGTCTTGGATCAGCAGCTGTCTCATGGAGATCACGCAAACAGTCTGTTCCGGCAGATTCAACAATAGAAGTAGAATATGTGGCTGCAGCTGAAGCAATGAAAGAAATAGTATGGATCAGGAAGATACTTGAAGATTTGCAAGAAAAACAAGAAAATTCCACTCCATTATTGGTCTACAATACTTCTGCAATCAAGCTGGCTAAGAATCCTAGATTCCATGATCGAACCAAACACATCAACACAAAGTATCATTTGATTCGACATCATGTAGAGGCCAAGACAGTCCATCTTCGACATTGTTCCACAAATGATCAATTTGTAGACATCTTCACCAAAACGCTTGGATGAGAAAAGTTTGAAAGATTTAGAAACATGCTTGGACTTACGAACACCCCTTCGGATTAAGAGGGGGATTGTTAGAATATAATCCGTTGGGATTATATATTGTAAATAAATAAATAAATAGTTATGTAGGAAGCTGAACAGTTACATAGGAAGGTGAAAAAGTTGATGAAGCTCAACCACCACATGTAATATATAAATGTATGCATTAGCCATGAATATAATAGAATCGGGAGTTATTACCTATCATGAATAAATGCACCATATTTCTCTCTGACTTGGTATACAAACAAACTGTAGGGACATATCTTTGGAATATTTTATTTTAAATGATTTGGAAAAAGCATGCTTCTACCATGCAACCACCTAAATTATTTTCTGTGAATGTCCCATTTCCTCCTCTTCTCTGTATACAATGCGACCCACAACTATGTTTCCTCTATATTGTAAAGAATGAATTCATTGATTGCATCAATTTTTGAATTCATTGTTGTATTCATGGAAACAAAACCACATTCAATACATATGGGGTCAAATATCGATTTTGAAGTTTTTTGTGAATAGTTACTATGGAAATTTGAATATCTAAACATAAGTGACTTAGTCCTTATCATGTGCCTTTTTCCATTTGTTTCCTTTACCCCCCTTCCCTTTTGTCCTCATCACATTCATCATCCCAAATCATTGCACCTAGGGTGTGCTTGATTTTCTTGATGTACTCATTGGCATAATAGAATGAATAATATACTATGTACCCTTCTACCATAGAACCATTTGGTTTTCCCATTTGTCAAACAAATCCCTTCACTTTTTTCATGAACCTCTCCAAAAAGAACATCTAGCAACATGAGACCACCCGAATAATTCAACCTGATTAACTAGGTGAATTAGAAGATGAACATGGAAGTACATGAAAATTGCCAACAGTTCCTTCTTAAACATACAAACATTCTTAACTATCTCTTGGCACCACCATGGAATGTTATCAATGTTAATATCCTTTGACATGATCCACCATACAAATGTAGATAGTTTAGATATGGAACACCATAGGTCATCGGGAAACTTGTGGTTCACACACCCACACATGAACAAAGGATAATCACACTACAAAGTAAACACAAAAAATTAATTGCATTTTAACTTGTGTGGTAAATTATATAAATCAAAAGTACATTTTTTTGGACATTATATGTACCCTTAGAAGTTTGAGATGGTCATGTGATTTCAAACCCGACAATTTTTTTTTTTTTTGTAGTGAAGAAACATCATAGAGCCAACCTATAAAAAGAAGGCTTCTTCACACCCAATATAACTTCCTTTTCCAAATTAAGACCATATTTATTCAAAATCCATGGGGAATCACCTTTTTTAAATGAAAAAGAGGGGCCAACCTTTCCTCCATTTTCTTGTCATGGCCAGTGCTTCTTTTTAGTATTTGAAGAAATAAGATCTTTCCTAACATACAACTTGTCACTTTTTTGGATGATATGTGATGCCACAAGAAACATGAAAGATTTTTAAATATTTACATGTGATATAGTAAGCGGGAAATCTTAATATGCTCCCAATATGGGAGCTCATAAAATATCGATTTCCTTTTCATTTATTCAAGAATTTTCTCAACATAGGTGTTCAATAATTTAGGATCATTGATCATAGGTTTCATATTTGAATCGAACATATTTGTGAATTCCTTTTCCTTCTCTCTATCATATTCCCTAATCTAGTCATCAGGTGCCATAATTTTAGGCCTTTGGGTTCCCTCTCATTTACCATTGATATAATATCTTTCTATTATAATATAGAAGTGGTTTTCTAGGAGGAATAAACTAGAGAAGTTGTACATTGACTTTCATGGGCCTTTGGATCACCTAGCCTTCATAAAAGGTCTACAACATTTACATCCATAATAACCTTTTGTTACAAGAACTACGATTTTATAGTAAAGAGATAACACCAATGTTGAAGATAAATAGAGTCGAATCAAATTAAATATGCCAAAACCAATTTCTTTGAATATAAACAAATCAAACAACATATTTACCTTAGCAAACTCCTAAATACTGATAATCATGTGTGGTGCACACACATATTCCATACAACATAAAATTCCTCTCTTATGGGATGGGTTTTGACACATCATATACTTGTATCCCTTCCCATAATTACTTGAATTCATCAATCAATGGTTGTAGGTAAACATTGATATTCTTTACTTGTATTCTACCAGGGTTGATAAGAGCCAACATAAGATGCTCATCCTTCACAGACAACCATGGGGTGATATTGTTATTGATCACTACTATAGGACAAAAAATATAGATGTTGTTTGGTTGGGAATAATGTTAAACCTTTGTGCTTTCATTGATGTCAAAGAATAAACTAGAAAGTTTGATGTCAAAGAATAAAAAAAAGGTTGATATGAAACAAATAAGATGGGATTGATGTCAAACAAATGAGATGGATTACTTGAATCTAGTTTGAAGAAATATATAAAAGTGTATGCAAGTCTTAGTGGTACACAAATCCATCAGATAATGGTTCTCTATATATGAAAATCCAGTTTGAATAAGTATATAGAGAAGAAGTGTAGAAGGTTATAAAGTACGCCATTATCACCAAGACATGGGAATTGAGTGCGTAGATACCACCAAGTCAATAGAGTTAAGTGTAGAAAATCCCACTGTACTGAATTATCAAAGTATGCACATCAACGCAACATGAAATAAGGTGGTTATATTGACCAAGAAGTAAAATATTTGGGGCATCACTGCGTCAAAGGAATCCCAACTTGTGGACACATCTCTTGAGAAATAAAAAGTATAAATAAGCAAGAGATGGAAGCATTAAAGTAAGCTAGAAGATGAAGTAGAGAATGGATTCTGATTTGGTTAGATTATAATTTTTGGGTATTAATGAATCATTGATCTAGAATAATTTTGTACAACACAAGAGTTGGATTTTTCAAACTCGATGAATATCAACAACAAACAATGACTAAATTATAAGGATACCCCTATACCAGGATGTGAAAATAAAATGCATAGTGAATGATTGATATTTCTCAAGTGTTGATCTAAAAGACGTAGCCCATATATTACAAAAGTAACAGAGTATTGTAGAGTGTAGAAACACAAAATTCAGAAGATCACAAATCACAGAAGAACTAAAGTGTTGGATATTGGTATAATGTTATCAGAAATTCTTAATCAATGCAAACAAATATTATTTCCCTAGTCTACATGGGAAAAATATAGAACAAAAAGTCACAATGATGAATCCTTTCTCGAGATCATGGAACTAATTGAATGCAAATATTTCTTACCTCAAAGATGAAGGTTATCCTTGGCTTGTAATTATTTTGTGATTAAATGTACCTGCAAAATAATATGAAGAACACGATACAATAGTGAAAGCAACAAGACAATTCAACGATCTATACTGATAGTTAAGGAGAAAATTAATGAAAAATCGACATTAACACAAATCATTCATGGGAAAGTGGAAGATGTTTGTATTAAAAATATAAGAGAATAAATCTACAACCAAATCCTTGGTGTTGATGCTTTGTTCTCACAATGCCTTTGACATCACTTTCACACACACTCTACAAGCTCTAGAAGTATCCCTCACAACCACACTCTTTTCCTATCTATACCAGCAATGATTCCAGCAACATAAAGGTGCTCTCTTGGTTCTCTTACCTCCCCTATCCAGAAAGGGAATCTTGTATATATAGGCCAAAGGAAACCCAAAGGGGTTGAGATATTTTGGGAGGAAGGTGAGGAATAATCCATAAAGGTTAGGGGCACAAGTGCCACCTATTCCAAGTAGTTGGGATAATCCTCCATGAGGACTTTCATCTAGAAGGTTCTCGAAGTATTCTCTTTTTATCTTTTTGACAGTGTTGATGCTTCATGTACATGGATGAGCCGCATTGGTGCTCTTTGTATTGAGTCAACAAGTTTCATTGGCACACTATGTTAGTGGGTAAGAGGTGCCAGGAAGGTATGACGCCCTATGTTAGGAGGAAGGGTGCATCAAATTTCCTAGATTTGGGTAAAATCTCCTCAAAATATAGTTTGGCCATATTACTTCATGGGATTGAGCATAGAAACCAATTTTAGGTGTAACAGGATGCCCTCAAAAGTATGAAGATATAAGGATATGATAGGTGAAATTATTTTCTAGATGTGATATGGAATTAGAGGCAAGTGAGTGGCAAGTGAAGACTTGACATAAGACCAGTTACAAATTATTTCACTCAAATAATGGCTACTGACCAATACATTGCGGATCCATGTATAATGACCATGTCATGCCTACCATCAATACACTGTATATCCATGATTAATAAGACTCAAATGGGGACATAGATACAAAATATACACTATATATCTATGTCATCTTGACCCAAAATTGATCTTAGCCACTAGACATACAATGTGAATTCATGCAATGAATTGAGAAATACTCCATGACAGCCTAAAGATAGGCACATATTCAAGCGAATACCTAATCATTTAGAGTCTTCATTTCAATCCCAAATAGTACGATTCTATCCATGTGAATAGAAATATTGGTGTCAAACATGGTAGAAACCACTTGATTATTGATCATTAATGTATATTGTTAACAAGTGTGAGGGAATTCACCATTAATGTCTATGACTACCAAGGTACCCTATTATATTCCTACGAATTTGAATAGATAAGTTGAATTCAAGCAAGTTGAAGTTAAATAGATAAGTTGAAGTCCCAATCAGAGGCCAATGATGGAAGCCTACTGTCGAAAGAAAGGAAACCTTCCCTTGAGGCATGCAGGATTCAAGGTACTTGACTGGTTTATAATACTAATTCCTGGATAATGTGATGGTGTCAGCAGGAATAGACTTTTAGAAGGAAGTCCATGATGTTTCCCTCATTATCGACATGAAACTTCGAACAAAAGTTATTTTGAAGTGATCATGATATAGGAACAACCATAGGACTGACTTAGATACTATCGACTCGAAGGAAGGAACAGTAACTACAAAGGAAGAGTGTAGTAAAGAATCCCTTTTAACATTGAACGAAATGACAAGTGACTTGGAAGCATTGACTTGATCGAGGAAAATACCATACATAATGCAAAACAGGATGTTGCATTCTTTGAATTGACTCAAAGGATTTTAAATGACTCATGAAAGTGGATTGAATCAATAACAACTTGAATACCCAACTGTTTGCATGAAAACAAAACTAGGTGCCATTTTCAAAGGTGGGATAAGCTCCCATAAATACAAATGAAAGATATTCCCATTCCCTTAATTTCCCCATCATGATGGATGAGTACCTCTTTTATTTTCAGTGAGCTTGAAAAGGGTAAAAAATGCTCGATATATCTCATCAAGTGATGAGTCGATCCTCATATATTTTATGAACCTAAGAAAGGAGGGGTTCATTCCCAAAAGGGGTCCTTCAATATTTAATTTCATGAGTCCAAAAAAGGTAAACTCAGTTGTCATTTCATATTTAGAGAGTTTGAAATGACTAAGAAGACTCCAAAGTGGATTTTTTTGTAAATTTAGTCCCCAAGGTCCAAAAAGTATAAACTGATACCTAGGAGAACTTTTCTAGTCACAATGAGCTAGAGTATACCTTTTTTCGTATATGACTCTAACCGATCCGAAAAAGGGTAAACTATCACTAAATAGACGACCTTTCAATTATTTTTACAAGCGTGAAAGAATCAAGTTCACTTGCCAATATTTTTCATGTTTAGGGATCATGAAAATATCTTAAATATGACTAGACATAGGTTTTCCTTTTTCATTATCCATTTTAAATAGTCTAAAAAAGAGGTAAAAACACACTCTAAATCTTTTCACTGATTTTTTAATGACCACGACGAGGGTATAAAAGGCACTCAGAACTTTTTTCAACTTGAACTAGAGCGTTAAAAAGTAAAAAAGAAGCTTGATTGCAACGAAAAATGCCCAATAAGACCCTAATATATTCAAAAACAAGAAACTAATATAAAATAGTGAAATAGTTAAATTTCTTACCATTGTGATTTTTACCATAGAGCTAGGGTGAAAATTATGTTTGAGAAAGAAATTTGTAATGAATATTCTGGGAGTTACAAGAATCCGTTTGACAAATCATCAGAAGCAGGTAAGAACTAACATCCTCCCCTTCCCTTTCACGGTTGAAATTTCATATTTTATCATGATTTTTTAGTGTTTTGGGAGATTTTTTTCAAGGAGAAAAGTAGGCCCAAGGAGACACTCTTATCCCTTTTGGGAGGTGTGCTAGCGCATTCCCGAAAAGTGGAAAGAGTGTTAAGGGTGCTCTGTCTCCAGGAGAGAATGCACCATTGCTCTGTTCCCATAGGGAAAGAGCATCAACAACCGTGACATGAAAAAAATCCCAAATAAAGCATGAACTTCAAGTTTTTTCTCAATAAATGGAGTCTAAGGGTTACCTTATGGATGTCCCATAGGTGTTTGACTAAAAAAACTGTGATTTGGAAGGAGCAAGAGAATGAACTGGATGATGCCCAAGCGGCCAATGACCTAATGAATGTGAGGGAACTAAGGGAATGTGCACTCCTTAAATACTTCAGGGTGCTGAGAATGAGAGTCCATGTTCACTTGCTAGACCATTTGATATAGATGTGTGATCCATATCAACAAAATTTTCAGGTTGGGACCCATATTTTGACAACTGATGTCTAGGGAATCTACTCTTTGACTGGGCTATCCAGGGGAGGAAATCTAGTATCACTAATAGGTCCTAGAGGAGGGGACATGTATATTGAAGACCTTATTGATGAGTATTGTGTAGATGGGACAAGGTAGCAATGGGAAAGATCCCGATTAAACATAATGTAGATCAACCATTAAGGATTGTAGCCTTCACCATAGATAAGGTAGTGGGTAGTAGAGATTATCACCAAACTACCAAAGCACAAATGTTGTATGAGTTGGAGTGCATGGATCCAACCATCTTCAACTGGAGTGAGGGGATATTGGTAACCCTCAAGGACCATCTCACAAAATGTCGATGAGGAGAGATAAAACATTTTTTCTATGGGGCGGTAGTAGTATCATTCTTCTTGGAGAGGGTGCCCTTGTTATGCCCACAAGTTCATCTCAATAGGTCGTAGCCTTAGGATCCGCGGATGTTGTAGTGGGTCAAGGCTATGGCATGTCATGGTTGTGGTGGAGGGCCTACCATGACCTATGATTCCATATTTTTCCATAGGCTATGAGACCAAATGTTGACGCTCGAGGATTGAATTTAGGGGTGACCCTGATCTTCCCTTTCTCGAGGGCGATTAGTGGGATGACCAAGGTAAGAAGGATACTACCTCATTGTATTTTTTGTTTTATATCATGTCTATTTTTTGGCATTTTTTGTGATACTAAGACACATCCTACGATTTTGAAGACATTGGTCGATCTAGATTTGTAGGGCCCTCACCTATAAAAAATTGAGGGCTATTTAGAGATATAGCCATGAGGAACGTAGAGGAAGAGGAGGAGGTTCAAGAAATTGAAGAAAACATCTAGAGGTTGACTATGGGGGTTCCTGACATTTCTATTGATGAACTTCATAGGCATTATCAGCACCATACTGCATGAGTGTCACGGAATTTTGGGAGTCTACTACGCAGAGGGGCTCGTGTTGTTATGTGTTATCATGAGCATGAGGGTTAGTCTAGAGTGCTTTCTATTTTTGTATTGTATACATACTGAAAGATTTGAATATTTATATTTGGACCCTTTGATGTACTAGAAACTTGATGGTTCCAGATTTTGGATACATTAGAAGCTTATGGCTTCAATTTTTGTCTCAGTATTGGTTATATATGAAACACTCTTTTTATAGACATGTGTGTGTATGTTATGTGTTATGTGCACGAATGGATACCTATATGTGTTTAATTTTATGATATTTTATATGTGATAACAAATAAAAAATGAACATTAGACATGAGCTAAATATCAATCCAAAACATAATTTTCTAATGAATCAACCACTGCGTTCAAATGTGATGGTAGGATACATAGTCAAAGGACCTTTCTAAAATCCTAACTCTCCGGAAAATACAAAGAAGTAAGGGGTTACATATGGTGTAGTTCTGGTTCAGTTTATGCACATCTAACTTTGAATCTAGATAAACACTAATGTGAATATTCTCACTAGTTAAATATCCAGTTAACAAACCAATCACTACATCATACTTTGCAAGATTGTTCGTAGAGGGACACAAACAAGTTTCACCTGAGCTTACCAAATCACCGATAGGGAAATACAATACCCAAGATGCCGATGCAAGATTCATAGTTTAATGGTTTGCACCATTTGCACATATAGAGTAAGTAGTCATCTGCCCATTTAAATACAACACTATATAAGAATGCTTACCTAAGGCACATCTTACATTTAAAACAAATTCATAATCCAAACTACACAAAACACTCTATAAACAATATGTACAAAGCATCTATGCTAGATGACCTAGGAATAATACTTCTTGAGGTAAATCCCACTTTGGGGCTCACCCAATGGTATTCCATCATAGTATATCAGCTTGCAAGCTCCTTTCTCTAAGACATGGCTGCACATGTAAGGTCCATGCCACATGGATTCTAATTTTCCACCTCCCAATTTATCATGTTTTTGGTCATATGTCAGGACCAGATCACCTTTGTTGAAGATACGATTTTGAATGGATCATTCGTACTGAGATTTAATTCATTGTTTATGTACCTCATTAGCTAAGGTGGCATCTCGATGAGTCTCATCAAGCTTGTTCAAGTACAAGAATCGTTCTTCCTCTAAAGTGGTATTGGGTAGTAGTTATATAACAAGTTTCAGGGAAGGAATCTCACATTCGATCGAGAGAGTAGCTTCTATCCCACACACCAATTGAAACTGGGTGACACCAGTATATGTCTTAACAATAGTCCTATAATCCCATAATGCAGAAAAAAAATGAAAATTACAACTGGACTTGGCTTGTCCTACCATCCATTGAAGCATAGTTTTCAATACCTTGTTGATGGCTTCAACCTGGCCATTGGCCTGCACGTAGTAGGGTGTAGAGTTATCATGACGACAAACTAGTTTGGCACTTAGTTCTGACATCATCTAGTTTTGAAAATGTGAACCATGATCGATCACAATGGCTTGAGGGACTCCGAACCTAGCGATTATGTGATTAAAGAGAAATAGGGTGGCGATGTTTCCATCTTCGACATATGTGGGCATCACCTGAACCCATTTTTTAAAGTAGTCCATGGCTACAATGATGTAACCATTCCCTCCAAATGAGGTAGTATTACAATGCATAAAATCAATTCCCCATTTCACAAAAGGTCTAACAACATTTATAAGATGTAAAGGAGCAGGGTGGGTGTGCTTTTTGAATTGAAAACGCTGACAGGGTGGGAATTTTTTCAAGGCCTCCATGGAACCTTTGAAGTTGAGGGCCAAAATTACCCAATGTGTAAAAAAATATGAGTAGTAGCCATCCCAAAAAGACGACCTCCACATCCTCCAGAGTGACAGTTATTCAAGACTATTTTAGCCTCTTCATGAGTGAAGCAGTGTTGCAAAATTGCATCGATTCCACGATGGTAGAATGTATCATTGATGATAAGATATTACTTGTCATCATGATGAATATGATGATGTTCATATTGGGTTGCATTAGGCCAAAAGCATTGAGTCTGGATATATACAATCAAATATCCATACCAGGGGTTAGATGTACTAATGAGGAACATGGATTCATCAGGTAATAAATCCAAGGGTTGCGTATGCTTAGTAATATGGGGGAGGTCACACATAATCTATGTGAAGACAAGTTACTTCTTTGAACTAGATTTTGCAAAATCTAACTTGAATTCTTGGAGAATAACAATCCAGCGAAAGTATTTTTCCCCAAGCACATGATGAGTCAAGATTTAATACATGGGGTTAGAATATGCATACACAGTTGTGCAGAGAAAGATGTAGTGACAAAATTTCTAAACCACAATGACCGTGGCCAGAGAAAAATTTCCAACATGCAAATAACAAGTTTCAAAGTCAAGGAGACTCTTACTTAGATAATAAATCACATGTTCCTAGTCATGTGCATCTATTTGAACTAGTACCATGCCGATGGTAGTTAATGACACAACCACATACAAGGAGTAATCCCTGCCATAATCAGGTGGCTGCAACACAGGTGCATGTGTAATTGTGTGTTTTAGAGTATCAAATTCATGTTATGCATAGTCATCCCAAACAAAAGGTGTATCCTTTTTTAAGAAACACATGGAACTGTGTGTTTTCATGACGTAGTAATAGACCAAACGACGCAGAAATTTTTCCTTATCTTGCAAACTTTGAAGTTTGATAACATTTGTAGGAAGTGTTAGGGCCAATATGGCTTAAATTTTTAATGGGTCTATATGTATTCCATCCTTGGAAATGATGAAGCCAATCTGTCTTCCAGTATCAATAAAAAAAAACACGTTTGTGTGGCTTCAATCGAATGTTATAATGGCGGAACCTGAGAAAAATGGCTCTAAGATGGTCAACATGGTAATATCAATTCTACATATGGATAGGTAAGTCATCGAGGTATGGTTCCAAGATATGTTTGATGTCATGGAAAGCATAAGACATGGTGCCTTGAAAGGGAGCACCACTTTTTTTTGCCCAAAAGGAAACTTTCTATTGGCAAAGGTTTCCCATGGGAAAATGAAGGCCATCTTATGTTGATCAAAAGGGAGTATCTCTATCTAATTATAGCTATAAAATCCATCCATGAATGAAAATATGACTCTCTCAGTGCAGTTATCAATGATTTGATCGATATATGGAGTGGGGGAATTATCCTTGGGACAAGCCCTATTAAGATCTTGAAAATTGATACAAACCCTAATTGTCCCCTATTTTTTGTTCACGGGAACAATATTAGAATCCCATTCTGTCAATGTCATAGAGTAAATGATCCCATCCCTGAGAAGGTTTTCAACTTATTCCTTAATGGTCAGTTCTTTCTGTGGATGTACTTGATGTAGCTTTTGATGGACTGGTTTGGCATTAGGGTAAGTCTCGATCTCATGAACAACAATCAAAGAATATATCCCTCAAATTTCTTCATACTGTTAGCACTCTATTTGCAACAGTCGATTTATGGGCCTGTTAGAGCTCGAAAAGGGTCCTATTCATTCGAAAATTATGTGAGCACCCTTCATATTATCAGAGGCACATCTTCCATGTTTTGAGACCATCAGATAATGAAGAAGAGCTCAATATATGGTGGTAGATTCCTCCGGAGGTGAATACTTATAGCCGCGACAATGATAAAGAAAGGCATAATAGACTAATGATCCAAGAGCACAAGGAAGAGGAGCGATGATAGAGCATGTTTTTGGCCAAAATACGTGAGAGAATGGTCAAAGTTTGGCATTTGTAGAGTCTGTTAAAACTGGAAAACAATGAAGGGCCAAGATCAAAGCAAAGCTCGATTGACGACCTGAAACAGTTTCACTGAGCAAACATGCTCGATAGAAAGAACTTTCCCAAATCATGAAACAAGTTAAAAGGCAGAAGTATCCGATGGCAGGGATGAAAGAAGAAGTGGATCTATGGCCCGAACTGATTTTGCAAGCCAAACTTGTGCGGAGGAAGTTGCGATCCCAAATTGTGAAAAGTGGTACCAGCTGCAAAGAATCAACGATCACGACAAGAGTGGAGATAGATATATGGCTGTGGCTCTTTTCGCGATCTGAAATAGCACAGACAACGTCAAGATCACAATTTAGGAAGAGGTGGTAGGACCCACTCTGATCGACGGTTGCATGGGAAGGTCAATCCAAATCAATGGGTAAGACCATGCTGCGATCTAAAAGTTGCTCATTATATCAAGAGAAGAGAAGTTGGCGGCATAAGTAATAAAGCGTGGATGATGGACATGAAAGGTTCCCCAAATTGGAGGGACGAGGAAGCCTCAAGGCTGTAAGTGTCGCATCCAGTGCGTAGATGAAAATGAAAGGGATGTTCATATGTGTAACCTGCCCCTCGGCTGATTAATTGATTCCCCTCGATGCCATTTGTTATAAACCTAAGGCAAAGGTCATGTCCAATGACACTAACTTTCTTGGATCACATGTTTGGCACATGGTACATGTAGAAAAAGTAGTAGGGAAGCAGGGAGTTCAAGTTTCTGAGGTGACGAACTTGGCATCTCCACAAAGCAAAGAGACGTTGTGAACTGAATCCGCTCGGTGCCACCATAGCAATAAACAAAAAGGAAAGAAAGGTCAAATCCACATCCTTTAAAACAGCTGGCCAGCCAGACGAGAAAGCTCTCAAAATCCCACCCATACCATAATAGATAATTAAACTATAGAGGAGAAGATCCCCACCCTAGAGTCTCACATGCTATTGTCACGTCAACTAGTATTCAAGAGTATAGCCTTCTCCAGGTCATTTCGGTTGGCCCTATATAGTGTCATCCTTCGAAATTGTTGAAGTATGGAAATGCACTGACAATGAGGGATAGAGGTTGAATTACAAGAAGTATTGAGTTCTTTCGTAGATAGCCATGGCTATGTGGTTTGAGAAGTTATTTCGACAAGGGGTACTAATGGTTAGAGAACGTAAAATTACGTTTCTTCATCATCTTGGTTATCTACACTAGGAAATCATCAACCAATGGGGCATAGATGTTAAGCACCTGGAGACTTTCACCTGCTTCCACACTGCCCTACCTTTGGATGCACTGTGCGTGGGTTTTTACATCCTAGAGACATCCCTCCGACACTTCCAGTCATAGTCACAGCCTTCGAAATCCCATCATGTGACGATGACTAAGTTGTTGGAGAGGATGCTTGATTCGAGACAGTGTAGGCCTGAATCCTTCCTCGTCACCCATATAATCTTTGCTTGGCAACTTTACCAAAGGAGAGGAGGAGGTCGATCACGCACCTAGATACAAAGCCTGTAAGAAAACCCTCCTCATAGGATGGAGAGAGTAGTACAAGGATGATAAGCTTCTTAATATGTTTATCATCATCAAGTGCATGTCCACCCTTATCCCAACCCCCTCCTATAACCGTGTTACCAGATGAAAGATGGGCTGGGAAAATGGTCGAGCACTGGGACATGGATCTTCTTGTCATCCTTTGAGAAATGCAGTCTGAAAGATGCAGGCTGGTCAAAGCAGGATTTTTATGTCTGAAATGGTCCGAGTCAAAAACTGACCATCAGCAGGAAACATAGGGATCACTTTCATGTTACCAGGATAAAGAAAACTCTGCGCTGTTAGTCCACATTACTACGCGCTACAGCTCCATGACGTTTATTCAAATTTGTAAATCATGGTGATAGTTCCACTCTCTAGACTGTTAATGTTTGATTGCAACTGGAAATAGTTTTTAGGTTGGTTTCAGAGAATAGTCTCAGTGCTGAAATAATATAAATACACTCCTGATAGAGGGAGATAGGGGTTGGTTGGGGAAAATTTCAAGGGTTGAGGCTCTCCATTGTAATTAGTCTCTGATTTCCCCGTTGTGAATAAATTTGCAGAGGAAGGATTATCTTTCAAGACAGAGATTCTTGTGTCGTTGCTTCGTTCAATATCTAATCTCTTTACATGAAATGTTCATCTCATTTTCATTCCAGTTTGTTAATTTTTTTCATGTCTGAAATGAGTGTATAACAGTTTGGAATTCATACATGCTATGTTCCGTTTGTTGTTTCAGATATTCATTTAAGTTTTCTTCTAAATTTATGTATAATTCATCTTGTTGGTGCTCTGCATGATGGACTGTTCCCTCTTATCTACTAATAATCCACTAAATATCTCCTGATTGCAATATCGACGGTGATATTTCCTCTATTTGTAAATTTTTTCCATTCTTTACCTCTTGCAATATGTTCCCTACCTAGACCTTCGACTCCATTTCCCAATGGTTCCTTACTCTGATATTCCCACAAACACCTTACATCAATGCACCCGCCCCATTCAGAAGTCTATCCTCTTGACCTATCTTGATTGAGTATCCTACGTGAAGCAAACTTGAAAACAAGTGAGAGATCCCTCTTTGACTGTGCAGGGCTAGGGGCACAGTCTAAAGTGGTTCTGCTATTTCCCAGAAGAGAACCCTTTCTTGCCCAACCTATGGGCTCAATCCTGGTGCTAACAAATTGGCACCGTTGTCGAGGACAAGATTGAAGATCATCCCTGGGAAGAATGACATTGTTTTAGATTTGGTTGTTGATGGTGAACAATGACCAGAAATCAAGAAGGTTGAGCACTTTTCACCTGGTGACTCCACTCTTGAAGGATTCAAACTTCAATGACTTCGTTGGTGGTATGACCCAGAAATCAAATTGTCAAAAAAACAAACAGGATCTACCAAGGAGAATGGACTCCTTGTAAGGCCCAAAAATGCATGGTGAGAGGTTAAGATACTCGAGTTCATGTTTCTTCCAAGATGCCTTGCCTTGTCTTGTAAGTTTGTTCCTATCCTTTCCTAAATTTATCAAATCAGCCTTCTATGGTTCAATTCGTTCAGAATAGAGCTATGAATATATTCCTATTTATCCTTCTTTACAAACCAAGAGCATTGCATCATCTTGTACATTTGATTTTGACCAATATTTTTCTCTCGAAGCTCATGACGTTAAAGGTCACCCCTATGAACCTCATGAAACCTCGGTTAATAGCATATCTATTGCGCCTAACCTGGTTCCTCCCAGTATTCCAATCCGATACAAACCACTACAATTGCCTCTTATCCTCCATGATTTTCCTACAAAACATTACAAGTACCTCCCCAAATCTGATTGAGAATATAAAGACTTCATTGCTGAGAAACATTTACAAGCCTTTGAACATTTCTCTGACCTTTTTGAGATAGAACATGATGATGTTTGCATGAGGACTTTTTCCCAGTCTTTGTAAGGAGATGCTAAAGAATGGTTCAAACACTTGCAGCCTAAGTCCATCAATACCTGGGAATATTTTTCTTGCACCTTTTTAAAGTTTTGAGGTAGGAGAAGGCCATTGGATCAAACGCTTTCAGAATTTTATTCCCTGAAGAGGCATGAGGGTGATGCCATATCTAGTTTTAACAGAATATTTGCAAGCTTTTATTATAACATGCCCAAGGAGGTCCAACCTCTTGAGAATGCTGCTAAGATTTATTATGCATCCACCTTTCCTCCTGAGTTTTCCTTGCTTCTTTTGGAAAGAAAATCAAAGACCCTGGAGCATATGTTTATTGATTATTTGGAGGTTGACTAAAACCTTAAAAGATCCCAAAGATTGTCATGACAAGACAGTGGTGGAAAAATAAAAGATACTTTAAAATTGGTTGGGCCCTGCAAACAAAAGGGGAGAGTCCCTGTTTAGCTAAATATTTCCCTTGCTAGACATGAATATGGTCGGCTTGATATATAAACAGATGGTTCTGCAGGCCTGTTTTCTGAAGGTTGCAATCTTCTCAGCATCAGGTCCATTAATGACAATTTTATAAGGGATTTTGGTGTACCTGTGTACAATGAGTATGAGGAGGAGTATATGGAGGCTATACCTAAAGAGCCAGTTATAGAACCAATGTCTGCTAATGGTAAAAATCAAGCTGTAGTCCAAAGTTAGAAAGTTGAGACAGGAAAGGATGGTGAATGTGCTGGAGGTGATAGCCTACCCTTGTGTTATTCCTATTTTGAATTAATACGACACATGATTAAAGAATCTAAGTGGAAATAGAAGTTAGAGGATATGGTGCCTTCCATAAACTTATGTGGAAGAGAAGATGATAAAGAGGATTAGTCATGCAATCCCTCTCCGTTTATTGATACGTCGGGAATTTGTGATGTGGTGTTGAGTCACGAATAAGGAGGTAGCATCCCTCAAATAAATACATTTTTTAATTTTATACCTTTAGGAATATCACCCCATAAAGGAGGAATATGCCTACTCGGTTTTGTTAAATAAAAGGAGGACGACATTCATGCTAAGGCACATGAAGGAAGTGAAGCTCTAGTTTCATAAATTTTGAGCGAAAGAATGGATGTTTCATTGGAGAACAATTCTGTGGGCCCTTTTCTAGGATCTTCCAAGTATCATCTTGACAGCTCACCAAAGGAAGGGAGTCTCGGAGAGCTTTCCCATGAACAGATGGTAGAATATACTGGAGGTTGTCGTTTTTTCTATGAACCCATAGCAAAATACATGGAGAGGCTGGGTAATGGTAATGACTGGTCACATATCTACTGTAAAGATCAGTTTATTTGTTATAGCCTTCTTCCATTTTGTATTTCATTCCTGTTCATAAAGCACGAAAAGAGAACAAAAATATTATGCAAGCTACTTGATTGGCTTCATTGGGAGTTTGATTCCACTTAATTGGACTTGTGCACTAAGTTAGGTAGAGTAGGTAGGAACGAATAAGCTTGGAAATAATCTATCATTTCTTTCATTGCTATTTTAGTTTGTTTTCATTTTTAGTTGTAAGCACAGGTTTGCAGTCACAACTGTCTCAGTTTCAGAATATGGCCACAAGCATGGTTTGCAAAGTGACATAAATTCGCTAAAGTAGCAGCTTAGATCAGAATGGAGGCTTCGAAGGAAAAATTGGGGATGACCCAATGGATTTGGCACTTGGTCTCTGGGGGTTCTTTTCTACCTCACTGGGAGGATAGAATCCCTCATGGAGCCAGCTATTAGCACTCTGTTTGCAACAGTCGATTTATGGTCCTGACAGAGCTCAAAAAGGGGCCTATTCATTCAAAAATTATGTGAACGCCCTTCAGATTATCATAGGCACATTTTCCATGTTTTGAGACAGTCAGATAATTAAGAAGAGCTCAATATACAGTGGTAGATTCCTTTAGAGGTGAAGACTTGCAGCCACGACAATGATAGAGAAAGCCATCGTAGACCAATGATCCAGGAGCACACAGAAGAGGAGCGATGATAGAGAATGTTTTTGGCCAAAAGATGCGAGAGAATGGTTAAAGTTTGGCATTCGTAGAGTCTGTTAAAACTGGAAAACAATGAAGGGCCAAGATCAAAGCGAATCCTGATCGACAGCCTGAAACGGTTTCGCTGAGCAAACATGCTCAATAGAAATAACATTCCCAAATCATGAAATAGGTTAAAAGGCGGAAGTATCCAATGGCAGGGATGAAAGCAGAAGTGGATCTATGACCCCAGATGATTTCACAAGCCAAAATTGTGTGGAGGAAGTCGCGATTCCAAATCATGAAAAGTGGTACCGGCTACAAAGAATCAACAGTCATGACAAGAGTGGAGATAGATATACAGCTGTGGCTCTTTTTGCGATCTGAACTAGCATGAGCAACGTCAAGATCATGATTCACGAAGAGGTGGTAGGACCCACTCTGATAGACAGTTGCATGGGAAGGTCAATCCAAATCAATGGGTAAGAGCACCATGGTCTAAACGCTGCTCATTATATCAAGAGAAGAGAAGTTGGCGGCATAAGTAATATAGTGTGGACGGTGGACATGAAAGCTTCCCTAAATCAGAGGGCTGAGGAAGCCTCAAGGTTGTAAGTGTCGCATCTAGTGTGGAGATGACAATGGAGGGGACGTTTATATGTGTAACCTACCTCACAGTTGATTAATTGATTCCCCTCGATTCCATTTGTGATAAACCTATGACAAAGGTTGTGTCCAATGACACTAACTTCCCTGGCTCATAGGTTTGGCACATGGTACACGTAGAAAAAGTAGTAGGGAAGTAGGGAGTTCAGGTTTCTGAGGTGACGAACTTGGAATCTACACAAAGCAAAGAGACACCATGAACTTAATCTGCTCAGCCCCACCATAGCAATGAGCGAAAAGGAAAGAAAGGTCAAATCCACATCCTTTAAACCAGCTGGACAACCACATAGGAAAGCTCTTAAAATCCCACCCATACTAGAATAGATAATTAAACACTAGAGGAGAAGATCCCCACCCTGGTGTCTCACATGCTATTGTCACGTCGACTGGTATTCAAGAGTATAGCCTTCTCCAGGTCATTTCAGCTGGACCTATATAGTGTCATTCTCTGAAATTGTTGAAGTATGGAAATACACTGACAATGAGGGATAGAGGTTGAATTACAAGAAGTATTGAGTTATTTTGCAGATAGCCATGGCTATGTGGTTTGAGAAGTTAGTTCGACAAGGGGTACTAATGGTTGGGGAATGTAAAATTATGTTTCTTCATTGTCCTGGTTATCTACACCAGGAAATCACCAATCACCGGGGCATAGATGGTAAAAACCTAGGGAGGTTCACCTACTTCCACACCTCCCTACTTTCAGATGCATTGTACGTGGGTTTTTACATCCCAGAGATGTCCCTCTGAAACTTCCAGTCACAGTCACGACCTCCGAAATCCCATCATGCAATGGTGGATGAGTTGTTGGAGTGGATGCTTGGTTTGGGACAGTGTAGGCCTGAAGCCTTCCTCGCCGCCCATATAATCTTCGCTTGGCAACTTTACTGGAGGAGAGGAGGAGGTTGATCATGCACGCATATACATGGCCTGTAAGAAAACCCTCCTCATAGGAGGGAGAGAGTGGTACAAGGATGATAAGCTTCTTAAGACATTTATCATCATCAAGTGCATGGCCACCCTTTTCCTAGCCCCCTCCTATAACTGTGTTACTAGACGAAAGACGGTCTGGGAAAATGGTCAAGCACCGGGATGAGGATCTTCTTGTCAGCCTTTGAGAAACATGGTCTGAAAGAGGTAGGTTGGTCAAAGGAGGATTTTTATGTCTGAAACGATCCAAGTTGGAAACTGACCATTAGTAGGAAACATAGGGATCACTTTCACATTACCAAGATAAAGAAAACTATGCGCTGTTAGTCCACATTACCATGCACTACGGCTCCATGACATTTATTCACATTTGTAAATCGTGGCAATAGTTCCACTATATAGGCTGTTAATGTTTGATTGTGACTGGAAATAGTTTTTAGGGTTGTTTCAAAGAAAAGTCTCAGTGCCAAAATAGTATAAATACACTCCCGATAGAGGGAGATAGGGGTTGGTTGGGGAAACTTTCAAGGGCTGAGGCTCTCCATTGTAATTAGTCTCTGAATTCTATGTTATGAATAAATTTTTAGAGGAAGGATTGTCTTTCAAGACAGAGATTCCTTTGTCGTTACTTCTTTTAATATGTAATCTCTTTACATGAAATGTTCATCTTGTTTTCATTCTAGTTTGTTAATTTCTTTCATGTCTGAAATGAGTGTATAAATGTTTAGAATTAATACATGCTATGCTCCATCTGTTGTTTCAGATATTCATTTAAGTTTTCTTCTAAAGTTACGTAGAATTCATCTCGTTGGTGCTCTGTGTGATGGATTGTTCCCTCTTATCTACTAATCACCTCCTGAATATCTCCTGATTGCAAGATCAACGGCTATCTTGCCTCTGTTTGTAAATTTACGCCATTCTTTACCTCCTGCAATATGTTCCCTACCTAGACCTTCGACTCCATTTCTCAATGGTTCCTTACTCTGATAGTCCCACCTACACCTTACATCAATGCACCCGCCCCATTCAGGAGTCTGGCCTCTTGACCGATCTTGATCGAGTATCCTACGTGACGCAAACCTAAAAACAAGTGAGATATCCCTCTCTAACTGCACATGGCCAAGGGAGCAGTCTAAAGTGGTTTTTCTGTTTCCTAGGAGAGAACCCTTTCCCACCCAACCTATGGGATCAATCCTGGCACTAACACAGACATCTAAGAAAAAATGTCTCTAAATTCCCTAAAAAGGGCTGTAAAAAACCTAATATCTGAAGGAGAACAAATCTGGTCCAGGTAAATATTCTCTATAACTTTAGGTTTTACTGATATTTCAACCAAACTGGTCTTAGTAATATTACTTAGATTACCCTTGGAATCAATAGTGTGAATGAGTACCAGTGATTGAGGTGTAGGTACAATATTAGATCAAACTAGTGTTTCAAAATGATCTTCTACCATTTGGTAACTAGGAAGGAAAGAGGATCAACGATGATGGTATTTTCAAGGAATCTCATCTAAATACATGAATTCCATGATGGATTCATCTGATGGAAGAGGTTGCAAAAGATAGTCTAGAGATGGGGAGGGGTAATTTAACCAATATGGTAGGTGATAAGGGTGAGATGCCACCAAAATATGATCATTAAGGGTGGGGTCACTGGTGTAATAGATAGTGTGGTAATTATCTTCAAATGACTGAAAGGTGTCGAACCAACAATTGATTTCCCTTTATCTGAAGTGTCATGACTCTTAGAGGATATCATGTTCAAAGACGTGACCTGTGAAGGGGGGGGGGGGGATTTTTTAATGGAAAGATTCCCATAATTGAGGAATATTTGAGAAGACCTACCCCTATCTTCTGACACTGTAGAGCCGAAGAGTCCAAGAGAGGGACATTGTTCACATAATTAGAACTTGTGTTTGGAGAACAAAAATCCAATTGATAGACCATAATAATCTTCCCTCAGAATGGGAATTTGACCACTCGAGAGATAGATCAAGGGGCTACGTACATCATGTAGAACCAATTCCTACCTAGGAGGAGATTGTAGTCTAAAGGAGCATCGAAAACCTTGACATGTATGGAAACTGATTTGATCCCTAGTTCAATCAAGAGAGAGGACCATAATCCATAAGGTTGAAAACCACATCCATCAAAGGCCTTCAAAGCCGTAGGTGAATGGTTAAATTTTGGGGAGCATATAGCTCTCCAACACGATAGAGACATGAAAAAATTCGAGGCACCTTCGTCCAACACAATGCGATGGACTTTATTACCAGTGAATTTTGTAGATAGTTGGAAAGCTAACTGATGGGAGAGCCTTGACTTAAATCATCTAGTTTAAAGGAGATAATATTATTATTTTCAGGATCCATAGCTCCAAGAACCAAGAATAAACTATTCCTCTATGTAGGACATGTTTGGAGTACTTCAAGGGTGGACACAACAGTCCGATGTTTATTCCAAGATGTATTTGTAATGTACTTGAGTCATGTCATGCCCCGATGTTACTATTGGGAGGTTTTATAATGTAAACAAGTCATGTCAAGTTATTATGGGTAACCCTCCTATTGATCAAGTGTTAAAGTACTCGCAGTTCTGGGGAATTAGGGTTATTAGAATCTCCTAGATAAGCCAGCCCTAGTAGGGTTTAGTCACGTCAGTAATTAGTATAAATAGAGAGCTATCCTCTCTATTTAGTACACACTCAGTCACACTCAGTTGTAGCATATAGCTGAGGAAGAATAAGACACTAGGGCTAGGAAGAAAGAGGTTACTGCTGTTGGGAGATCATCTTACTGTTTTGGGGTTTTACTTTTGGTGTTGATTCTATCTCTAAGGAAGTTGTGGGGTTTTATCCATTTATGGTTTCCCAGAGGAAAAAAACTGTGTTCATTGTCTCTTGTGTTTGATTGCTGTACTTGTTATTCTCTCAGTTAAAGATCCTAACATAATGCTAGCTTGAATGATAAAATCTAACATGTATCAGAGCAAACCTGAGAAGAAGAGACTGTGTAGCTGCGGGGACTAGGGATTCCTAATTTGTGGATGTCTCTCCACATTTTTTCAGCAAAAGAAGGTTGGAACAACACTCCTCCTTAGGGCGCATCTTTCTGTCGAAGCGGAATCCAATTCTGAGGTTTTTCAGTTTTGGACCCGACACTGCTACCGGAAAATAGGGATTTCCACAAAAGTGGAATTTTTCAGTGAGCCTAGTCTTGGATTGATCTCCTCCTCAAAATCAAAGTTAGGGATCAAGATCAAATCATTTGGTTGGATAGAACTTTGGAAAAGAAAAACCCTAATCTACTCCTGAACCAGCACTGCAGAATTTTAGCTCCAAATTCAGAGCCGACATCTTGAACTGGTAAGATCTAAATATTTTGTATTTCCATTTGAGGTTCTTAGTTAAGATGTCTCATCATACCAAGATTGATGAAAAGCTTGAGGGAGCTGATAACTTTCGATCCTGTAAGTATAGGATCTCCCTAGTCCTGGAAGAAAATGAGTTGGACTCCTATATTAATGAGGAGGTTCCAGTTCTAGAGGGAGATGGGGTTAAGGCCTTACATAAGAATAAGATGGTTATGGAAAAGAGGATCATTGATGATTCAATCAAGGATCACCTCATACCATAGGTGTCCTCCCTAAAGACACCTAAAGCTATGTTTGATGCCCTAAACAAATTGTTTGAAGGGAAGAATATAAACCGGAAGATGACTCTAAGAAACCTATTGAAGAATGTAAATATCCATAATGCTGACACCATCCAGTATTACTTTACAAGGGTCTCCCAAATCAAGGAACATCTGGAAATAGTAGATGAAGAAGTGGAGAATGCATAGATTGTGATGACCACCTTGAATGGTCTCCCTAGATCATGGGACTCCTTTATTCAAGGGATATGTGCCAGAAAGAAGTTAGTCAAGTTCAGCAGACTATGGGAAGAATGCTCTCAATAAGAATCTTGGATAGTAGCTCGAGAAGAAAGGATGGGAAGTGAAGATCAAGCCCTCACAGTTCATTCTAAGAAAAGAAAAAGAAGTTCTCATCACTCCAGAGGTAATAATTTCTATAAAATAACCCTAGAAAAGATTTTTCTAGAAGCAGATGTTACACATGTGATGAAGTAGGACACTTTGAAAAAGATTGTTCTAAAAGACAAAATAAGAAAAAGGGCAACAAGAGAAGAAATCATGCTCATGCTACAGAGGATGATGAAACATCCAAGAAGAGAACTAGATATGAAAGTGAAGACTCTTCAAGTGATGAATAATATGTCTTGATTTCTGCTCTCACGGGAAACATCACACATGGAAGCAATGATTGGCTTATAGATAGTGGGGCTTCCAAACCTATGATAGGATTCAAAGAGTCCTTTGTGAAACTTTTAGAACATGAATCACCTCACAAGGTGAAACTTGGAGATGACTACCAATATCCAATAATAGGTAGTGGGGAATCCTCCTATAAGCTAGAATCTGGAAAGTCTATAAAGATGCAAGATGTATTGTTTGTACTAGGACTCAAGAAGAACTTTCTCTCCATATCTGCATTAGATGCAAAAGGAATGAGGGTTGCATTTATAGATGGCCAAGTTATCATGTGGCCAAAGGGAAATACTATTAATGATGCAGTAGTGATTGGGGAACAAGAAGGAGTTCTATACAAATTGAAGGGCCATCCAGAACAAGCCTTGATCGAGAATCACATATAAAAGAAGATCAAGACCTTTCGATCAGATAATGGTGAAGAATTCACATCAAATGAATTCAAAGAGTTATGAAAAGACTTAGGTATTAAAAGGGTGTTGTCCACTCATTATAATACACAACAAAATGGGATTGCAGAAAGGAAGAACAAAACTATCATGGAAGCTACAAGAGCTATGCTTCATGATCAAGATCTTCCTATGCATATTTGGGCAGAAGCTTCCAGAACAACGGTGTATGTACAGAACCATACTCCACATAGAGTAGTCAAGAACAATACTCATGAAGAAGTCTTCTCCAGCAAGAAACCATAAGTCAGCCATCTCAGAATATTTGGCTGTCCAGTGTACATACACATTCTAAAAGAGAAGAGGACTAACTTAGATCCTTCAGGAAAGAAGGGTATATTTGTGGGATACTCTGAAAGCTCAAAGGATTACAGAATATATTTCCCAAAATCCAAGAAGATTGACATCAGCAAGGATGTGACATTTTATGAAGACTCAGCTTACAACAAATCTAGAAAGAGACCTGCTAAAGAACCTGTAGAAGCAGAAGCACCCAGAATTCATGATACAACCATGAATGAAGAAGCTCAAGAAGAAGATCGAGAATTTGAAGAACCTCAAGAACCTGTAGATCCACCTCTAGAGAAGAATCCTCATAAGAGGAAACCTTCTTGGGTACGAGAAGCTATCCAAGGTGTGGAAAGATATGGGGCTCCAGAAGAGAATCATAGAGAAAGAAAGAGGACCAGATCTTGTTTCGGGTATGTAGCATTACTATGTGATTTCATCGATAAAGAACCTTCCAATTATGAAGAAGTGGCAGAATATAAAGAATGGAAGGATGCTATGATCGAAGAGTATCAATCGATCATGAAGAATGATGTTTGGGATGTTGTCCCAAGACTAGAAGGGAAGTCTGTTGTAACTTCCAAATGGATCTACAAGATCAAGCATGATGTAGATGGTAGCATCGAGAAATATAAAGAAAAATTTGTTGCTCGTGGTTTCTCCCAGAAAGAAGGAATATATTATGAAGAAACCTTTGCACCTGTAGCCAGATACACTTCCATCAGATCAGTACTTGCTCTGGCTGCAGTGATGAAATGGAAGATAAACCAAATGGATGTCAAGACTAATTTCTTGAATGGTGTAGTAGAATAGGAAGTATATGTGGAACAACCACTCGGTTTTGAGACACATGATAGGGAGTCTCATGTATGTAGATTGAATAAATCCCTGTACGTTTTGAAACAGGGACCCAGGACATGGTACGGAAGAATTGACAACTTTCTATCCAGTTTGGGATTTACCAAGAGTAAAGCAGATTCCAACCTTTACTACAAGGTTGAAGATGGCAACCTAGTGATGCTCCTACTGTATGTAGATGATATGTTTGTAACAGGTATGGATGGGTTGATTGATAATATGAAGAGAAAGCTTACTGTCAAGTTCGAAATGAAGGAATTGGGTATGATGCATTATTTTCTAGGCATGGAGGTGTGGTAGAGTGCAGATGGGATTTCCCTAGGACAAGGGAAATATACGTTAGAGATCCTGAAGAGATTCAGACTGATGGATTGCAAGGACATGACCACACCTATGGCATCGAACCTGAAGCTATTGAGTGATGCTTCATCGTAAGTAGTTGATGCCATGATGTATCGTCAGATGATTGGATCCTTGATGTACCTGATGAACACAAGACCAGATATTTGCTTTGCTATGAACACCTTGAGCTAGTTCTTGACAGATCTGAGACATGTTCACTTTATTGCTGCAAAGCATATTTTGAGATACCTAAGAGGTACAGTTGATTATGGGCTCAAGTATGTTGTGAATCAGAAGATTAACCTGGAGGGTTATGTTGATTCAGATTGGGCAGGAAGTGCCATCGATAGGAAGAGCAATTCAAGATGCTATTTTAGTATGGGATCAGGTGTGATCTCTTGGTTTTGCAGGAAGCAATCATGTGTGGCACTAAGTATAGCTGAAGCAGAGTATGTCGCAGCTTGTTCAGCTAGTTTTGAGGCAGTATGGCTCAGGAAGCTACTGTCTGATTTATTTGATCTCCATTTGGATGCTACTTGTATACATTGTGACAACCAGAGTTGTGTGAAGTTGTGGGAGAACCCGATGTTCCATGACAAGTCGAAGCATATCGAGATCAAGTATCACTATATCAAGGATATGGTGCAGAGAGGAGCAGTGAAGCTCTAGTATGTTGCGATGGATGAACAGATAGCTGATGTGTTGATGAAGCCATTGGCCAGAGTGAAGTTTGAGTACTTCAGGGAGAAGCTTGGTGTTTTATAGATCGAGGTTCCTTTCAAGGGGAAGTGATGAGTCCGTAAGCCATTTTGACTAGTAGGTTAGATGTAATGGCTAAGCCATTCTTTCATGGTGAGAAGATTGGTTCCTTCCATGTTAGATATGAGTGCTGAGCCATTCTGATGTGATTATAGGATTGGTTCTTACATGATCAGATATAAGGGCTATTTCCATTCTTGGAATGTAGGTGCCTGGTTAGTTACCAGGAATACTTGGTATTGGATTGAGGGCCTTTTTGATACGATTGGTAGATGTAGTCTTACATGATCAGATGTGAGTGCATGGCCATTCTAATGTGATTGAGAGATGTGTTCCCACTTGATCATATATAAGGGCTGTTGCCATTTTGTCATGGTGAGAGGATTGCTTCCTTCCATGTCAGATGTGAGTGCTAGCCATTCTGATGTGACTGTAGGATTAGTTCCTACATGATCATATGTAAGGGCTACCACCTTTCTAACGAGTCAAGGTTAGATGTGAGTACTGGCCATTCTGATGTGACTGTAGGATTAGTTCCTACATGATCAGATGTAAGGGCTACCACATTTCTGACGATTCAAGGTTAGATGTGAGTGCTGGCCATTCTAACTTAGGGTCAGATGTAAGGGCTACTTCCATTCTCTGAATGGAGGCACTTGGTCAGTTACCAGGAACCCTCAATTTAGGACTGAGTGCCTTTCTGATGAGTCAAGGTTAGATGTAAGTGCTGTGCCTTTCTGACAAGTCAAGGTCAGATGTGAGTGCTGGCCATTCTGACTTAGGGTCAGATACAAGGGATACCAAAGACCTACAAGGAGGTAGGCCTACAACCAACATGAGAAAGGGCTGGCTCTATAGAACTTCTTGTGACGAGAAGAATCATGAGATAGCACATATGATGATGACCCAGTATGATCCATATCGAGCTATGATTCATATCCAGTTATGATGTCTCTGAGATGATATAGATCGAGTGATGATCCAGATCCAGCAGTAATGATCCAGATCGAGTGATGATCCAAATCTAGTGATGATGACCTCATGATGATCCATATCGAGTGATGATCCATATCTAATGATGGTGATCTAGATCGAGTGATGATCCATATCTAGATGAAGATGACTTGAAGATGAAGATGATGAGAACTTGATGATGACCCAGATGATACAGAGAAGAAGACTTGTGCTAAAAACTTGTGTCAAGAGAATACCTTCCTAGTTAAGAGGGAGTGTTGATGTATATGTAACTTGGAAATGTATTCACTTGTATTTCTTATGTATTGTAACCAGATGTTTATTCCAGGATGTATTTGTAATGTACTTGAGTCATGTCATGCCCTGATGTTCCTATCGGGAGGTTTTATAATGTAAACAAGTCATGTCAAGTTATTGTGGGTAACCCTCCTATTGATCAAGGGTTAAAGTCCCCGAAGTTCTGGGGCACTTGGGTTATTAGACTCTCCTATAGAAGTCGGCCCTAGTAGGGTTTAGTCATGTTGGGAATTAGTATAAATAGAGAGCTAGCCTCTCTATTTAGTACACACTCACTCACACTCAGTTGTAGTGCATAGCTAAGGAAGAATAAGACACTAGGGCTAGGAAGAAAGAGGTTACTGCTATCGGGAGATCATCTTACTGTTTTGGGGTTTTACTTTTGGTGCTGATTCTATCTCTAAGGAATTTGTGGGGTTTTCTCCATTTATGGTTTCCCCAAGGAAAAACACTGTGTTCATTGTCTCTTGTGTTTGATTGCTATACTTGTTATTCTCTCGGTTAAATATCCTAACATAATGCTAGCTTGAATGATAAAATCTAACACAGGTTCCCCCTAGGCCAAAACTGCCTTATTTTCCTAAATTGATCCAAAACATTATGAGTTGTCCCAAAGTGTTATAAATAGTACATAAACTTATTTTATGACTGAAAATCACCTCTACAAATTAATTAAGCCCTTGGCCGGAAGATGGATTGATATTCCCTAGTTTCACGGTTTGGTGACCCAGTAGCATGAAAGTAAGTTTCTGCAGTGCAGACTCCGAAATCTCAATGGTCCCAGATATAAATATGTCAGGGGAATGTATTTCCAAATATTCACTCACTCTTTATTGATCTCCTCTTCCCACTCTGCCTCCGTAAAATTTCCCTACCTAAAAATTTAATTTTCCCTACTCTGTCAGTGCACCAAATGGTAGATTTTGTAATTCAGAAAATTTTAATATAAATTTGTAGAATTGAAGAGTGTTTAGGCATGTACACCAGACTTGGGACATCAAAGTGGTATCATATAAATTTCCTCCACTCATATGGAAAGAAGTCTCTCTGTTGACTAACATTGCAGATCAGTAAGTCAAAATTGCAACCATGAGGTTGCTACTAGTAATTGAAGAAGAAGAGGTGATCTATGTTAATGATGGATTGAAAATGTCAAGATACCATGATCTTTACTTTTTTGAAAATGAGGAGTATGAATATAGAATGGTTGAACCACCAATGGCTAATCCTAAGAAGGATTTAGCAAAGATGATAGATGCCAGTGAAAACTTGCCCCACCACTACAAAGAGTATCTTGCATTGGGGGAAAATATTTGTAAATTCATTCATTTCAAAGACTATTTTTATTTAAGATTTGGATTTGAGCCCAAGGATGTGGATGAGAATTCTTTCAATGGAAGAGGATCATCTATAGAGGAACCAAGTTGTTCCAACTATGTGATTGAGGAAGAAGAAAGAGAATCCAAAAGAGAAGGTGCAGCAAAGACATCTATTGGTCCAAACATTACGAGATTGTTGGGGTGTTCTTCTAGAAGATCTTCCAAAAGTGGTAACATGAGTACTATTCCAAAAAGTAAAGTTTCATCAACTTGTTTGGAGAAGCAAGATCCACTGACAAAACTTCCTTCGAAGGATAAGGTCATGAACCTTATAGAGGAAGAAACATGAAGTGCTTCTAATGGAAGTATTGATGAGGAAAAAGAAGAAGGGCATGTTGGTCTGAATATTCTGGATAGGAAAGATGAAGAGGAGGATGAGGGATCAAACCCATTATCAATCATGGAAAAGGTACCTTTTTCAATTATTTCTTCAAGTGATGAAGGAAAAGAAAATATCCATGAGGTGAAGTGTAAATCACCACAAGGTGGTTGCATAAGAGGAGAATTTGAAGAGGAATGCACTTAAATATTCTTGGTGGGTGATCTCCAGATCACTGCTCAATATGTAGGATTATGTATGGCTGAAGATACATATTTTGTATCCAATCCAAAAGATCATCACAAATCATAGTTGGAGTCACCTCAGGAGTCACATATGTAATAAGAAAGTAATACCACACAGCTTGGGTGTGAAGCATTATTTTTGGTGGAAGAGAAGGCCACCATAGTGTCTGTAAAAGAGGAGGATAAAGTGAATAAAATGTGTGATGAAGGTGCTTATTTTGGCAGCAATAATTTTCATTTAAATCCCACTATCACAATTGTGGAGAGCTATGAGCCACTTGGTCTTGCATGTGGGGAAGCAACTAGAAATATTCATAAAGAGAAGTGCAAGTCATAGCAAGAAAATTGCAGAAAATAAGAAGGGGGTGATTTTCCTCAAGAACCCCACTCATTTCCTTGGAATTTGAAAATGGATTAAAATAAGATTCAAAAGTCTTTACACCTTATCCAAGACACATACTCTTCAGTGGCACACCAGTGTTGGATATCTGCTTCATTGGAAGATCAATCTTCTCTTGAATCCAAGGAGGAGATGTGGAAGGAATTGTCTACAATACAAGGGGAATCCTTACAATTTTTTTCTGATAGAGATGATTTGATTTAGGTTTCTTATGTGTTGCATGGAGCATCCTTGAAGGATGGAGAAGAAATTTGCAAACTCACACAAGAGTTGTTGACCACTCAATATTCCTTGAAGATCACTCAATGTGCACTCCAAGAATCCAATATGGAGATAGAGAAACTTCATGAGAAGTTGCAAAGGTATTACCTATCCTCCTACACACCATTCAGCCATATTCACAAGGCTGATTGCATTATTGAACAAAGGGAGGAATCTCATGAGATGGTGGATCATGAGATGCACTTAGATTTGTAGGTGCTTATGAAAAGATATGAGGAAGAGAATATTGGACAAGCACTCATTGAGGTTGAGGGGAAGGATGAAGTGTTCTTCTCTACCAGAAATATGGCTAATCACATTCCATATGGATCAGAAAATAAAAGTGCTTATTCATCCATTGATTGGGTGGATAGAGACATATTTGGAATGAAGACCTTGGGAGGTAAATTTTTTTACTTCTGCAATAATTTTTTTGTTGTGACTGACAATGTTTTGACATGTGAAAAGCAACAAAGACTTATTTTGCAGCTATTATATACCTCCCATACACATGCACATGAGGTGCATTCCAATTTTCATGTGCTTGAGGAGTTTGAGGTCAAGCAATATGAAGATAAAGCACTTGCATGGTTCCTAAGAGATTATGAGTTGCCTCTAGGAAAATGTTATACAATTTTGGAGGAGGCACATGATCACACTGTCACTCAAAAAAATAAATGAGGAATTTGTGGATCCATTATCTTGATTGATGAGAATTGTAGGGATTTGGATCACAATTCTTCACCCCGCACTTCTATTTCAGCCACATCATGTGGGGATGAAAATTGGGTGAAGGGATTTTTTCTGTTGTGGCACAAGAGGAGCATGATACTTACACTCTTCCAGTTGAGGTATTGATGGTCAAACCATGTGGTTTGACAAGTGCATTAGTAGTAGCTGAGTTATTCCCACCTGAATCATTTAGCATGAAATGTTGTCTGTCCATTGATTGGGTGGTTAGAAACATGATTGAGATGTGTGCACTGAAGGGTAAACATATTTCTTTCATCAATGGAGAGACATTGGGAACATCAAAGAAATTGCACAAGCAATGGCATGAGCATGTATGGATGCTATATGATGCTTTAAGTATAAATGGAGGGGCATGGGATAGCCTCTTGTGTATTCATAACAATAGTGATGTGAGTTCCAGTGCTAGCTTGCACATGGATTTTCATACTTTAAAGAGGCTCAAGATGATTTGGTCCTACATTAAGGAATTCCATGTCTGGTGGGAGAGTTTAATTTTTTTTTAGTTTGGCATGGGGAGAGATGAGCTTCCAGTATGGTCATATGATTTTCATAACCTCATTTTCATCCTCTACAATGATAAAATTTTGTTGTTTATACTGATGGGTGCAAGGAGGAAGATAAAACCATGGGATCCTAGCATTCTTAGGAGTGACATAGTTCAAAAGGTGGCAGAAAAATTTGGGTCCTTACAGAGGAGGTAGTGGGATCCAGGAATTCTACTCAGTTACCTTAACTGGGTTAGCAATTTTTCTAAAGGAAGCGGTATAAGGGAAATTATTATGATCAGAGTGATGCACCAGAAACATGGTGGAAAAATTTGCAGCACTCTGTGGTGCTTCTCCTTGATGACAAGCAGACTTAGGAGGGGAGAACTGTCATATCCTAAAATTTTGATCGCCAGAAGTGTTGAACTTCCCTAGCACCAAGGGGGTCAAAATATGCATTAAATAAATTAACCTAGGATATTTTATTTAAATGTCACTTATGAGGCATGTACTTGGTATATTAATTGTCGTTAAATATTATTATGCAATTAATTAGGTGGAAAATAAGTTTCCATTGGGCCACTTGGGCAAGCCAACTTGTCAAGGAAGAAAATTAGAAAATGTATGACAAAATCAATCAGACGGGAAAAGGGAAAGTGCCAAAATATATGACAAAATCATTCAAATAAAAAAGAGGCAACAATTGACAAAGGAGGATGCAGTTTCCTTTTTGGAGTTCAGTCATAAAAATAGGAAAGCCAAGAAAAGTTGTCATGAGGAAAAATAACAACTATGGTTCAAGGAAAGAAAAGTTTCCAAATTGGATGAAGGTGGATGAAAGGGAAGCATCTTTATTGTCTTACACATGCTAATTTCCTCAAGGAGGGTGAATTTGTGGCTAGGGTTAGGGTTTAGCAAGTGGTAACTTGCTTAACAAGTGATTGACTTGCTAAACAAGTCACCTAGGTTTATTTAAAGACAATTGGAGATCCATTTCCTAGTTTGGATGATTATTATATTTATTTTTATGAATCTAAGGCTTCCTTGATGAGTTTTGTGCCTCAGGATCTTGGGAGATGCGCCCCAAGGTTCTCATTCCCTCTCTCCTCTTCCCCTCTTCTCCCCTTCTCATTGCAGGTTACATTGGAGCTATGGAGAAGCCTATTTGAGTTGATTCAGGATTTGTTATAAGCCTACATCCATCCATTACTGTATATCATAATTTCATTATCAGGTCCAAGAGTTTTCAATATCTAAGGGTTCAAACCTCCATGCCCTTCCTTGTATTATGTCAATAAAATACGTTGTAATGATGCATGATGTTGAAGAGAGTGTTATAGTTAATTGATGAGAGAAATTTTGAGTTTATTGGCTGTAATATGATATCATAAACATTATATGCAATTTATAATCCAATCTGATTCGAAATGGATGAGATTTACTCATTTTAATTCAACCTAGTCTAGATTTGCATTGGAAAATAACTAGTTTTTCCATTTCTTGCATAAACAGAGTTTTTCTCACCCAAAAATTGATCCGTAAGTTAATGTGGGTCACCGAAAGACCCAAGTCCCCACATATAACTATAGAACCTATTTTTTTTTTTGTACTGTATTTTGGAATCCTCCAATGCGCAAGTTCCCCCTAGGCAAAAACTGCCTTATTTTCCCAAATTGATCCAAAACTATTATGAGTTGTCCCAAAGTGTTATGAAAAGTACATAAAATTATTTTATGACTGAAAATGACCTCTGCAAATTAATTAATATTTTTGTTGGAAGATGGATTCATATTCCCTAGTTTCACGGGTTGGTGACCCAGCAGCATGAAAGTAAGTTTCTGTGGTGTGGACTCTGAAATATCAATGGTCCTAGATATAAATGTGTTAGGGGAATGGATTTCCAAATATTCACTCACTATTTATTGATCTCCTCTTCCCACTCTTCCTCTGCAAAATTTTCCTACCTAAAACCTTGATTTCCCTACTCTGTCAGTGCACCGAATGGTAGATTTTGTAATTCAGAAATTTTAATATAAATTTGCAGAATTGAAGAGTGTTCAGGTTTGTACACTAGAATTGGGATATCACAGCATGCTAATGAAATTCTTTGGTGAAGTGATCAAATCCACATATGAGACAGGGAAATTTTTCCTTTCTCTGTTCTTAGATTCGAAATCTATGTTTTGTGTTTTATTGCTCTCCTGTTTATTTTTCAGATTTATTTTATTTATTATTTCCTTTATTCTTCATTCCTGAATATTGTGAGGATTGGCTGGCATTTACCTCAAGAGAGGAAACATGAGAATATAATACAATAAATCCTAGAATTAACGTCCCATTTAGAGTCTCTTTTTAGTGTAATTTTTTTTACATTGAGTGGTCAAACTAGACGCTAAATGGAGCGCGTCATGGACAAAAATTAAAGTGTCTCAAAAATGTCTTTTTTCTTCCTATATATCATCCTTTATGATGTCCAAAATAGCATCTATTTTTTTTCTTCCATAATAGTGTCCAACTTTTCTTCCTAAACAACATCGAGGTTTTCTTCGTAAATAATGTCATACTTTTCTTCCTAGCGAGTGTCCTATTCTGATTCTTAAATGAAATCCCCATTAGCACCATATTGGAATCCTTAATAGCACCATCTTAGCATCCAAATTAGCATCCAATATTGCATCCATTTGTGCTACCACTTTAGCATCTCATTTTGCACCATGTTTTACTTCCAAATTTGTGCCAATTTTCGCTTCCAAATTGGCACCAATTTTTGCTTCCTTTTTTGCATCGTGTTTTTGTACCAAAATGATGCTCAATATTTCTTCTATTGTTGCACCATATTTTTCTTCCTATGTAGCACCATGTTTTGAACCCAAAGTAACATTGTATTTTGCTACCATATCAATGCCATCTTTGGCTTCATCATCAGCGCCACGTGTTGCATCCTTTTTAATGCCTAGTTTCATGTCTTATTTTGCTACCATATCAACACCATGTTTGGCTTGATCATTAATTCCACGTGTTGCATCCTTTTTAATTCCTAGTTTTGCATCTCTCATTTTTTGGTCACTAATTTAGTCATTTTTAGTAATTTTATATACGAATTTTGTTCATTTTGTTTGGTCACTTATCTCTCATTGTTTGGTTACTAATTTAGTTGTTTTCAACTGATATTACAATATCATTAGGGCATGGAGGAATCAAAACACCAACCTCCTCTTTGTAAGGCAGACACTCTTCCATTGAGCTAGCACCCTTTAAAAATTTGGGAACCTAACTTACAGAGTCCTCTATAATGCTAAAAAGGATCAATACATGAATTTGAGTATCTAATGGTTAGAAAAGGATGATAGATTGTATAATTTCACAATATATGATCAAGAAGGTTATGAAATCCTTAAACCTTTTCTAGGAATTTTGAACAAAACTCAAGAAATTGGCTTAATGGGATTGAAAAAATCACTATTTACTAGAAAACGTAAGTGTACCACTATATGAGACCTATCAACAACAATTATCTTAGTGTGGATCCCAAGGATATAGTAGATAAGCATGATCATCATAGATCCATGTATAAGTGGGACAATAAGGAGCATCAAAAGAGGATGATTAACACAATAGTTAGTGCTTCACATGGATCCTATCCACCATGGGATGAGAAAAGTTCCTTCTTCCATCAAGCTAGTGAGTATCCACAAGGACAAATGGTTAGGCTATATTGTGATGCCAATTCATAACGTTTATTCACTTCCCAGGGTGATGTTGCATTGCTTGCATTGGGAGATATACATGATCCCCAACAACATTGGATATAAGCATATTCATGGGGCAATAGAGTATAGGATGAGGCTGTATTTTTATCTTTTTTCTTTGGAAAACCATGCATGATTTGAAACATTGGGAGAAGGAATAGAATTAGATATACTTAACAAAATACAATCATGACAAGGTATAGGTCTCTACTCTATATTCATTGTGCAGATGTTGGAAATGGGTATAACTACCTAAGGAATTTGAACAACATAGATTTAAATATGAACGAAAAACCTTCCATGTCAGAGGAATACTCGATGGCAATGATCTTAGTATTTCCAACATAAAGAAACAAAGAAGGCAGAAATGGAAGCTCCAAGGGGATACACATAACATTAGAACACAAAATCAACACCTTAAAGAAGTTCCATCTAAATTTTGCATTGTAAACGATAAATCATTCATAATATAGACAAAATTTATTGTGATCATAAAATAGGTAATATTTCACTTACCTATATCACAATGTGATTCCTCTATTGGCCAGGTTTCCATTTTGGTCACTATAGAAAGATATTGCCATGAAAAAATACGTAATCTTTAGAATCCCATTATTATCAATTGGAAGATATTATAATATTTAGATAATGAAATTCCATGTTCAAACACTTATTTCAATAATCATATCTCATAATGAAAGAAAGATAAGAAAAAATATTGATAAAATAAAGAGATTACCTTTGATGTCCCAATGCAAAACTTGGTTGATAAGACATTGCATACATTTATTTACCAACACAACCTAAATCATACAACTGAATGTAGTGTTTAGATATTAAGAACCAGAGAAGTGTCATATTATTGAAGACTGAACAAGAATTCCCTTCAAATATCTAGCAGAAAATGATGACGATTGAGCTCTTATTATTATAATAAATAAACATATAAACAAGACACATAAAATACTTCTGTCAAGTCTACTACTTTCTATCTTCGCATGGATTTCAGTCAAGTGCAATTTGTTGAGATTGACACATGACCTAAAAAAATCACGGAAGATCTCTGGAAACATATTAATGTATAATGTATGCTAATTTTATAAGAAGGAACTAGGAGCCTAATAGAGAGGGACTCCAAACAATTTTGTTGGGATCATACCGATCTCCTTTGTAACGTCTGTCATGGAACTACTAGGACTGGGGTTGTCAATTTTTTATCGATCCATGCTGATCAATGGAGGATTCCTTTTGTTTGGCCAAATAAGAAGCATGATATACCCAGTGCATATATTATGCATGAGGGAAATATATGATATCAACAAGTAATTATCTCTTCTCAATGTTTCCATCTCGAGCACCGACAGAGAAGGAGGTGCTATTTGCACATTTGAGTGTTGCATCGATGAAATTATAGGTGGGAATGATGAGGATGACTTATAATATTCCATATTCTGTGTAGTGGAGATAGTGGAGGGATTTTTTCTCATTATATGAGCAAGGAAAAGATTATGGCCCTTCCTAAATAACTTGTTCACAAAATCACAACACCCCCAAACTATTTTTCGAAATCCCTACATCACCAACCGCATAACTACATTAACACATCCAATGTAAAACTAGATCTGGCACTGAGCATGGAACAAATCCAGCTAAATCTGTATCTGGATATGCTTCTATGGGATGATCGATAGGTCCTAGCTATGTTGTAACCTTTTCTTCTGTTGCCTTAGCTCCTGGCCCTACTACGGCTTTCAAACTGAATCAAATCATATAAATTGTGTTTAGGACATTTGATTTCTTAAATAAAAATTAAAATCTAATTAAATAAACATTTTTATTTATTATTTTTAATATGCCTTCCATGTTTAAAAAAATCTCTCAAAAAATATCTCCAAACCTATATAAACTCTAAATATGTCTGGGACATCGATCAACTCTTAAAGGTCCACCAACTAAGCAAATGATTGATACCTTTCTGAAATTTTATTGTAAGAGAATCGATTCTGGGGAGTTAATAGTTGAAGGCCTATAAGAGGTTGCACACTTTACAGTCCTGTACATTATCTTTTGCATTCTCCTAATGCAGTCTGAATATCCCTAACGACCTTATAATTCCATGTCCTCCATATACACTTAAATGTAGGGACTCATGATTCTACCCTACATGTCAAGGTATCCCAAGATCATTTTTGCACAAAACTTCTCATGGCATACAAAAATCCAAGAAAATTAAACTTATTGCGTCTGTATGAACAATGAGACTTGCACAACACTGAAATCCACTCGATATGTTGGAGTCTGTATGAACATCTGTATTTGATAAAATTGGAGTTGTCTATCAATGTTATATTATTATACTTTTTAGATCTATATATCACTATGATATATCAAATCACGGCACTAACACACTACTAAGGTAGGTAAAAAAATGAAATCTAGTATTTAAATAGTGAATATTGAGTTCACAGTGTGTAGTAATATCATCTTGGCCATACAAGATGCTGCATGCATCAACTCAATCACTATACTCTATCTTAAATAGTTATCTTTATCTCGTGATCACCCTGTTCATAGCATGAGAGGGTTGAATAGATCAAATGGACAATGTTAAAAAAAATACAACCAAGATGGACAATGTTAAAAAGAAAACAACCAAGATGGACAGTATTGAAGAAAAAAGAAACCTATTTTTAGGAGGAGGAAAGTTTATAACTTTGGTCAATTTTAGTTTAACAAATTCTCCAAAAATGTATCCAGAATGTCTAAAAGATCATAATGTTTTGTACATTATTTTCCAAATTAATTAAAAAAACCTATCATCATCCACCAAAACGATTAGGACCAGAAAATACACCCGAAGCAGATCTGAGATCCAGAGACATGACCCTCACCTAGCCTAGATCCATATAATGCGTAAGGAGTGGAGGTAGTAGCAATAAATTTCACCAGTTAACCAAATTTATGTACTTAAAGTCCAAAACACTTAGAAGGATAGAACACATACTTGTGGGAAAATATTTAATGCAATTAGACCATCCTGAGTTGAGACCACTTCCCCTATGGCTAACCCTGCTACTAGGTGTGGGTGTAGGAATTTTTGCAGCTTGAACAATAAAATTCATTGAGCTAGCTAAAGGAGGAGCTACTTTTGTCTTAGGAATGCCTTGAAAAAATAAACATATAGCTTGCCGCGTCTTGAAAATACCAAGGATCTGAACAATGCTATGGAATCCTACATGAAAGCAAAACCCTCGTAATTTATGAATCAATGGTGCAAAATGGGTTTTAATCAACTACCTAAAGGTGCTATGTAGTGAGATTCACAAGGATTTAGATTCCAGAATAATGTAGAGGAATTTTCTTGGCACATTTATCATTCATCCATTTTGACTAATTGTTTGCTTTGTTGATCTAGGAGGGAAAAATTGAAAGGATTTTAGTTTGGGTAGAGGTGGGAAAAATTGGGGCATTTGTTTTTATTTTTAAAATTGATATATATATATATATATATATGAAAAAAAATATAAATTATTAAATATAAATATGTATTTTATTTTGAAAACTTAAAAAATAAATTTTAAATAAGAATATTTTAATGATATTTTTATTTTGAAAAAGTATTGAAGAAACCTTATTATAAAAATATAATTCATGATACATTTAGTGTAATTATAATGCTATCAAATTTATATATTGTAAAATTAATCGTTACAATTTTTTAAAATAAAACAAAATGTAAATTCCATATCAGTGAATTCCAATATCATTGTGCCATGTGCCCAAAAGTACATTTCATAATAATGGAAATCAACTGAGTCACTTAATCTAAAATCCCACATACGTGACTGTCAAAGGGAAATATTGAGAAGCACCATCAAAATATGATCATGTTCCTTCCTTGTTCATATTGTTATGAGGTATTACCCTAGGATATTTTTAACTGACATCTTGCTTGAAATGTTGAATGATATTTAAACTTTGAGACATGTGTGGTGGGAGCAGCTGATGATTTCCTAGTTGTAGTGATCAATTGTGGCTTCAATATTTTTCAATTTTATACTCACATAGGCCTTAACCTCTCAATCCCTATCCTCCCACTCATTCCTAGAATATTGGGCAGCTTGAATGTCAAACTCGAAGGTGTGTAAATCTCTACTCATCTTCTCATAATCATTTATATTGACATGTTGCAACTCTACTTATTACATCATGACATCATTCATGCACCTTTAGGGTTCTCTTGTAACCCTTTTTGGGAAGGATACTTTTCCTCATCACTCGCCTCACATAAAGGGATGGGATCTACAATATTGTCTCCTTGTACTAGGTTCGATCTCAACATGTGTACATTTCCCAACCCTTGGAATGGGGAAACCTAGCTAGTATCATGGAGGATTTGATGAAGCAAAGTGTCTAAAGCACCGCTTCTTGAAACGAATAGGGATCGTCCCGTGTTTAGAGACATTGTTGTACAACTCCACTAATATTTCTTACTATTGTAGGTTTATAGTATAGAATGTGATCTCAAGGCTCCAACCACCAATCTCAACCCTGTAGTGGTCAATCCTAAGAAAGACCATTTCAACTCCCATGAAGTAAGTTGTTGCTTCAATAATTTTTGTCCAAAGTAGATCAATTATAATTCTTGGATCTCAATATCCTAGAAGATGTTTTTTAATTGATTCCTTCATCCATCCATGTACAAAAGTATTCTTCATTAAGTATTTTCAGAAGTTCTTCATAGAAAAAACAAACTAGACAATAAACCCTAGATCTAGGGGGTCAATATATTGTTTTTGTGGCCTTGGCATGAATCCTTTGATCCCTACTTAATGATTTTATCTTCTCTACCAAAGTGGGTTAGTATTACAAGCCTCCCATTACATTTCAACAATGAAAAATTCCTTGATAGTTGTTGACACAGACATGTGGATAGGGCTTCACACTCTTTCGACACCACTAACTCAACGATCTCCCTGAGCACCGACCCAGACAGGTTTTACCCAATCCAACAACACCTACAAAGAAGATAAAGTCTCACCCGATATATTTGAGGGAGAACTATCGAAAACACATTTCTGCAGTACGAAGGAGGGGTTTTGTGCATATACTGTTCATTTATCGCAACATTATATAGAGATCGAGGAATGGGTATACATCACTTTTTCATGTCATAAACCATTAGATTACATCAATACATCAGAATGCAACATTATGTTTACTCATGAATAGATCGATCACCATGACATTATTCAAAACACATAAACATCGCATGATTAAGAAATAACAGACATACTGTGGCATTGGTTCATTTAGAATGCACCATTTAACACCGAAAAAGAAGAAAGACATAAAACAAAGTGTTTCCATCAACATCCATCATGTCATATTTCTCTTCACATCAGCACAAGATCTCAAAATACATCATCATGTCCTGAAGAAGGAAACCAAAAACCGTAGATACAATGCGATCTTCCGCAGTTACCATTAGATATAACATAACACATATGATATTGTAAACATATGATTGTGATACAAGGATTGACTAAACCTTTTCCTATTACATTCCTACTTCTATATATAGGCTTGCGCCTTTCAAAAAGGTCCACTTTAATCGACTTCTTAACTAGCTTGGACCATTAACTACAAAATCATGAACAAACCGACTCTTTGTCAACCTTTTTTCCTTATGCGCCATCCTTGGTCTTGTGGATTATCCCTAGTCTTGTGCATCATTCTCATCTTTGCGAATATTTTCCTTACCAAAACCACCTACCAACAGGCCCCCAACACAATCTCGTGACTCTCCTTCGAGCCACGTCAACTGGAAATAGTGTATTCATTTTTTTATTATTTTGAATTATTCATACTGTTGTTTGAGTTATTCAACTTGATCCTTCACCTTATCATTGATCCCCATGCAGTATTCGAAATCCTGCTCAGATGGATGTTTGACAATCTTATCATTCACCTCTCTTTGAATTTCCTGTACTGCTTGAAGTGCGTTTACTACCTTCAATGATAGTTGCTCTCAAACGTCTTGGAAGTCCTCCAGCTGAGTTGTGCGACACTGTTGACGTTTTCATGCCCTGGTACGTGTTGCTGCAAATCCTTTAACTCCACTACTTTAGTGACTTGTATGACTAGGGGCATCGCTCTGAGTGATATCCTGATCGCATCCAACTGTGCTTCTGCTTACCGCAATTGTGTGTTTAGCTACTTCAATTGCTCATCCTGGATCACGCTACCCCAAAACTGTGTGGTCACATCCCATGATCAACTTGGCTTCTTTCTCACTTTCCTCAAGTTGTGTCATTGCATCTTTAATGATGCTTTTGCACTCAACAAATTTTTCTAGAGGTGTTCTTAGGCTCAGTAATGCCTACAAGTATTCAAGGTCTCTTTTGAAGTCTGTGATGACCTCTCCTAGCTTCTGAGATTTGGATTCTGCAACCATGTCATATGTTATCTATGGCACTTCTTCATAAGAGAAGGAAACCACTTTCTCCAACCTTGCCTGATCATCCCACAACTGCACTTTCTTGACAATTATCTTGTCCTATGAATTCTTCAGGTTCTCAATCTCTTGATTTGCTATCTCTTCCTTCTCCTGTGACTTTAATAAGTGATTGTCGATAATTTTCTCTTGGTCAACCTGCTCCGGATTTGCTAAATTTTATAAGTGCATGGGTAAATAATTGACATATAGTGCGATCATCTCAAATCACTGCAGTGAGGCATCAACATCCTTAGTCTGGGTGTCTACTGCATGCAGCGAAATATGCATGATCTAGAACCACTTCCATGTACTTAACTCACCCATCCACCACAAAAAGTTTGCTTGGGGAAACTTTTCCAGAATGGCATTAAGTAAAGAATGGAGTTGAATTTTTACCTCATGGAAGCCTTCAGTTGATTGTTTTCTCAGCTGCGCTTCACTTGCAGTAGTAACTGTTGTTATTTCCACGGTGATGGGGTTCACCTGTTGATCTGCCATTGGCTTCGTGCTGCTCGCATCTCCTTATTATTTTCTACACTTCATCCTTGTTTCCTCAAATTGTCGATACATCTCCAAATTTGTCAGAGTCCTTGAAGATTCCTTTCACGACTCTTGGTCACTTTCCTACACCTTCGCTTGATCTACCGATGCATCGGGTGGAGGACCCACCACAACATATTGTTGATGATTTGGGCTTGTAGGGTGCTGGAAAATATATAAGGTAGTCAACAGAAGAAAATAGTCCAACCATAAATGTTTCGAATTAATCCCACACAGAGACGATTCTATCCCCAAGTTGTTTGGGATGACTAAATCCTATGGATACGAGGTCTCCACTAGCACAAAGGCTTTTCAGATAAAAAAGGTCTACTCTTAGGAAAAGTGAAAAAATGTTTAAAGTAACTGATTCCTAGGATAATTGTTCAAGAAAACTTAAAGAGGGTGTATAACATGTTTAGAACAATATAGTTGCAAGATATAATAGATAACTAGAAACTAATTAATCAACGTACATAAATGAAAATCAAGTTCAATTTCCTTAATCAATATGAAATAAAACTAAAAAATAAAAATTGCAAATATTTATCCAAAATATTATAGATGTACAATATGTGCAAGAGGTAATACTAATTAACAAATCAATATCAAGGATTAATGACTAATCATCAGCTGCGAAATAGAGCATGTGAATCAAATAAAAACATTCATTTAATGCACATTCAATGTGTCAATATACTTAAGGAAAAATCATCACGTGCACCAACCCATCAGTAGATAAAAAACCAATAATTAGTATGCTAGATAGATGGAAGAAAGACTAAAATCCATAAAATACATTTGATGAATAACCATAGAACATAGCATAAAATGATAGTGTAATTTTATTCACTTGCAAAAAAAATACAAAGTACAAAATCACAAGATTTCCTATTATGTGCTTGGTAGTTTGTTCTCCTATATAGTTGCTAGGATTAATATCCTTATCCCCCCGCCCCCCTCGCCCTACTTGGGAAATACCCTCCCTTTAAATATTATTACAAAATTTACAAAAACAGAAAATTCCCAAGATGCAGGATTACAAGATAATTTGGTTTCATGGTTTTCCAAGGGAGGAACACCATGTGGCATCTAGGTCCATTCGATCATGTATGTCCTAATATTTGGCATGTTCCAAGTGTACTTCCATTTTTTAGATTTGAGATGCAATCTACCTCTTTTTGACCTTCTTCCATTCTTAGAGGTACACTTGTATTCTGATCATCAAAGTATGGGGTGTTTCAATCCATCTTGTGATTTCCTACATAGTAAGATGAGTGATCTCCTGGGTCTATTCCTTGGCTGTATCAAAATCCCTTTCGATTTATTCCAACTTCAGATTTGAGGGAAGTGCTTGATCAATTGGATACATGAATGGCATGTCCAGAAAACTGATCAAAGTATCAGCAACAAACCACCTTTGTTTGCATTCCATATGTTTGTCCTTGATGATGGAATCTAGTGCATCGTAGACGCCTTCCCAGGTCTCAATCATGATTTCGGTCTTCTTTGTCTGAAGTTTATCTATGAGTGGTAAATCATGTGGTCTATCTTTGATGTACTTCTGCTAGTCTAGTACATCGTCGAAGGCCTTAACTACTACCCTCATGTGAGTATTATGATCTTGTAGGATATTGGATTGACACTCAAACTTATTATATAGTTCCTTCATTTCATTGAAACCTGTGTACAAACTGGCCATGGCCTCATAAAATTCATCATGGAACTTGCAGGCTATTTTCTTAAACTCTTCTGCTGTCAGTTTGGAGAAAGAGGAAGCTGTTGAAACTAGCTGAGAGTCTTTTAGTTGTTGTTCAAGGGTAGAAATCCTATATGCTTGTTGTTGAATTAGAACATCTGATTTCTCAAGCTACTACTTGAGATAATAATTCTTCTTCTGTAACTGCTTCAACTTGTCTTCATGTTCTTGCTTAAGAAGCTGGACCTCTTGTTTGTGATGTACCTCATGTTATACCAAGTCTTGTTTGGTCTTCTACAACTCTTGCTCTTTATCCTGAAGGACCTTATTCAGTTGTGATACTAAATCAATGTTGTCTCCTGCAAAATCCCCCATGGAATCTACTATATGTAAATCCCCTTACTTGATATTAGGAGAATGTGACTTCGAAATAACTTGGTTGAGAGAAGGAACCTATTTAACTGCGCCCTCCCTTTTCCTCTTGGTTCCCTTTTTCATCACCGCTTTATCTTTTCTACTCCAAAAATAATTTCCCAGAGAGACTACAACATCCTCACCAAAGTCTGTTGTCTCCTCTGAAGTTGAGATGTTTTCTTGTTGAGGAGTGACCAAGGGGTCAGGATGAGATTGGGAAATGGGAATTTCCACATTGATAGGTGAAATGATCAAAGGATAGGAAGGAAAAATGGGTGCTAGGGATGAAGAAGAAGTGAGGATAAGTGTGCCAATTTGGGGGGAAGCAATGGTAGAGATGGAAGGGATGTCTAATTGGGGAAAATGAGAATGTGGGGAAGTTGGGGTATTGTGAGGTTCTCAGGAGGTGGAAGGAATAGGTGAAGTAAGAGGGGAGGTATAGAAATGTACATCAATTAGTACCGAAGAATTGTTGGTGGTAGCCTCAATATTTGGGGACAATTTTAGTTCTGAAACAGAAAATTGGGAAAATGATGAATCAAACATATTCTTAGATATCTGGGTGCTGGGGATAGAATATGTCATGGAAGTAAGTATATTAACAGGGAAATTAGAAGGGTGTCTTTCTTCCTCCAAATCACTATGTATTTCATGAATTCCAATATCATCTTGAGGTGGAGGTTCTACCTGCTGAATCAGTGGAACATACATAGGTACTTGTTCTTGTGGAGAAAGCTGGAATGGTGGCACTGTTGGAGCAGGGCCTTGTAGCTACAGGAAAAGCTGCTATATCGAAACAAGGAAGTCAAAGGAAACAGTACCTGAAGCGGCTAAGAAGAGAGAGCTCAACCACTGCATTTAAGGTAGCGGGGACGAAAGGAGGTCTCAGCTACCCTCATAAAGAGAAAAGGAGCAACAGGCTGAGGTATTAAAGACAAAGGACAGAAGGGGAGCAATCAAGGAAGTGGTGCCCATACCAGAGATCAGCACCGAAAATTGCGGAAGACTGCAGTGTGACCAGTAAGTGGCAGTTCAAAGTACGGATAGGCCGACTATCACAGATAGGGTTTTGGGTTGCTATTGGGAAAGGCCCACAGTGTTGTATCACGGTGAGACCTTTGGGCCACCAATTTAAGCATGTATCTTGTATTGTAAAAGGTTAGACACTTAGACATTTAGACACTTAGACATCTAGACATTCAGCCAGTTAGACAGTTAGCTAGCTAGGTGTCTTTGAGAAAGAGTTGAGCTTTGGTTCTGTCATTGAATCTGTAGTTATCTTACTGTAACCAGTAGCCGAATCCTTGAACATGAATTTAACAATCCGCAGGGATTGAGAGAGAGAGAGAGAAAGGATATGTTGTAAGAAGAAAGCAATATAGGAAGAGGAGAGATCTAAGAGAGAAGGGCTCCCAGCTGTGTGCGTAGAGTTTCCCAGAAGATCTCGAGCTGCATAATAGGTTGTAGCGGAACTGTGTACTCTCTCAATATATAATAAAAATATTTCTTGTGGACGTAGCTTTCCCCCTGGGAAGTGAACCACGTAAAATCTGTGTGTTGTGCGACTGTTTCATGTGATCGTGCTTTACTTACTTGTTATATGTTATTCGTTACATGAATGTTGCTTATCAGTTAATGAATGCATGTATGCTACCCTTCAGTTTACAGTAACTTAGAAGGTTAAATGTGTGTTGAATGTATCAAGTGTTATGTATATGAGTTTATCAATGCTTGATTCATGACAGTTAATAGTTACAGTGTTAAGTGACTTCTGTATATTTAGTTCGGTAAGTTGAGCATAGTTGATGTTAAGTGTGTTAGACTGTAGAAACTTAAGAGAAGTTGTTTAACACCTTAATGAAGGATAACTGAGCTATTATACCCAGAGAGGAAGCCTCTGAACCTTGAGAGTTGATGAGCATATTAAGTCTTAGCATAGGAAATATCACGGTGTAGAAAGGCGATATTGCACTGTCGAAGGAGCTGCGGTGTTAGATATCGCCGGTTAAGAGTTGAGAAGAAGAGAAGGTTTGCACATCGTCTTAGAAGCTATGATGCAATAAGAGCCAGTCCCATAGTAGAGTCAGCTAGGAAGAGAGAAACAACCTACGTGCAGAGAGATCCCACTGGTTAATCATAGTCAAGAGAAACCTACGATGCTACAGAACCTGGTTGAGGAAACGTGATTCTTCAACCACCCCATCTAGGATCAATTTGGGTGAGACTTCAGGCCGTTCTGCAGTCTGTCGCTGAAAGGGCCAGTGAGCTAGGGGTTTTGTTGGTACATTACAGTAAACCCGGGTCTGCCCAGCAAGATCAACAAATGGTTCCGTCACCGGTTTTGAACAAATTGAAGAGCTAATGTTCTGTTGGTATCCTACTAAAGAAGAACTTAACCACTGGGTTGAGTCTAAGGAAAGAGAATTTGTTGAAAAACAAAACAAGAGTCCTACGTTGAGTACAGAGGACTGGCTATAGAAACATATCTTCACAGACCTGCATGAGATATTTTTCACGACCTATGCTAATGAGTTGTACGAATGGTTGTCAAAGTTGAATGATAAGCATGTATTCAAGAAGAAAAGTAACATTGTCTGGACACCGGAGCTGATTCACACCATGAAGAGCATAGATAATCCCATTTCATGGGCAGTAGACTTCTAGCTTGCGAGTTTGGTGGAAGGTTTCATCATAGAGTTTGCAGTTGATCAAAGAAAGAGTTTCAGCAAAGCAGAGAGGTACTTCTTCAAAGGATATCACGGTAAGTACTTGAACTCTTTAAATTTGTCCCTTAAGATGTTATTGCATGAAAAAGGAGTACTGGATATATTCTTAGATGAATAGGTTAAGTAAGTGTAATGTCACAAGAGTTTGAGAGTGATTTTGAAGAAATTGGATGTACACATAGCGGTAAAAGATATAAAGTAGATCATAGATATTCCTTCTTTGAAGACAGTTCAAACAGTACTATAGAACAGAGTCAAAGTAATGAAGAAAGAAAATTAGGGGGTATCCCTTACCACCCTTATACCCCACAGAAACCACTCGAGACTTGGAATAATCCCACAGGAACTCCATATAGTAGTTCACACACAGTACATACTACCTCTACATCACCTACATTTACACCTCCAAGTGGTAGTAATACAACAAATCAGCATCCACCATGTAGAAACAAAATGGGGGATGACATGAAATTACCTACCTTTAAGCGTACAGGGGCAGAAGACCCAGAACAACATTGGTCCCTATGTGAAGCTGTATGGACCATTAAATAGATCAGGATGACAATGCTAAGCTTGTTCAATTGGCCACTACACTTAGAGAAAGAGCTTTAACATGGTATATGAAGTATACATCAGCGCAGATCAGAACCCTTGTAGAGGTCAGGACTGCAATGATTAAAGATTTTAAGAAACCCAAGTCTGAGTCACAATGTATCATAGAAATTAAATACATTAAACAGTTACCCACAGAGTCAGTATGGGATTTCGATCAGAAATTTAAAGCTCTTATAGACCAAGTTAGCTTTGAGTTTGCACCAGAGCAGCATAAGGAATGGTTCATCGTAGCACTTCTCCCTCATATCAGACTTCCACTAATGCAACAGAGACTCCATACACAGGATGAATCATTGGAGATGGCAATGAAACTAGAGGCTTCACCTCTAGCTGAGACTAGTGCAGGTATGACAACCTTACAGAATCAGTTAGCCAATCTCACTTTACAACTACATGAGACTAAGAAATGAAAAGAGGTTGCACAAGAATTATGGTGTACAAAGTGTAAAGGACATGGCCATACCAAAGATAACTGTCCAGTATTTGTTGAGTATCTAGCAAGTGGGGCTCCTAACCCCTTACTACAGAATCAAGGGCCATGGTGTGAAATCTGTAGAACAAGAGGACATAGACCACAGGAATTCCCTTTACTTTAGAAGTATGTACAAACTCCTAAGAATTTATATTGTAACTTTTGTAAGTCAGTAGGACATGATGAAAATAATTGCAGAGCTTATGATCTCATGGTCAAGAGAAAACATGACTTCTACAGAGTCCAGTCAGAGACATCGGGACCAATAGTAGGACCACAGCATGAACCGGCTCGTGATGGCCGTGGTGGAGGATTCATAGGATGAGGCCGTGGTGGAGGCTTTGGCCATGGCTGTGGACCGATTGTTTGTTACATTGTGGAGCTATAGGACATTATGCTAGGGATTGTCAAAACCCTACTACAACATGTAAGTATTACAAGTCCTATGATCATACTATAGAAGAATGTCTTATCTTGATAGCCAAGATTAAGGATCCTAAGTGTAGCTAGGGTTTTACCCCTAGCTTGTGCGAATGAGCACCTACTAAGGAGAATGGATTCCTTAGTAGCAGTTCAATGAATGTAAAATAAAAAGTGCTAAACAGAAATAAAAACTAATCTAAACATGTTCATGAAGCAAAACAGCAAAAAGTAAAGAATGATTTTTTATTGATCTGACCTCCAATGTGGAGGTTGGTGAAGCCCTTTGCGCTGGTCCGAGTAGGTGGCTCCGAGCTCCAAGCTGTTCCTTCTCTTTCTCCAATGGTGGAAATGGGCCAAAAGGGGCTCTCAATGGTGAAAGTAGCTCAAGGATGAGCTAGGGTTTCAAGAGCAATTTTAGCAGAGGCAGGATACTTGTGATTGCGGATTTCAAATAAGGGGTCTCCATCACTTATTTATAGTTTTTTAGTGGTGGAGTGCTGGCCCATGGTTTTTTGAAAACCATGTGGTTTAGGTCAACTGTTTAGGGTTTCAGCTGTTTAGGGTTTTTTCCTCCTTTTCCTCATTATTTTATATTTTTTCTTCCTTTTTGGAGATTTTTGCTTTTTTGGAGGAATTTTGGATATTTTTTGGAGGAAAAGAGGGTTTTATGGCCTTTTGGAGGCATTTTAAGCCTTTTGGAGGCTTTTTAGATGGTTTTATGGGTTTTTGATGGAAATATGGTAGGAAAATGGACAAATGAGCCATGTAATGGGGTAGATGAGGTAGTGAGCCCTTTTTGGGTGTTAACAGATTGCCCCCTGATGTGAGAGGGCAGGAGCTCATCATATGGCCGATGGACATCATAAGTCATATTCATTTTTCCTGGGGTGTGGAGAAGAGAAGGAACCAACTGAAGCCCGGAACAACGATCTCGAACCAACTGCAAGGACTGAAAAGTACATAACCTCAATAATGGATGAGGAATCATCTGATAATCTGGACGAGGTGGGCATACCCATGCTCGTATCAAGATACATAAAAATAACCGTGAGGCCTGAAAAGAGGGACCTGTAGGATACATAGAGATCCACTGTGTATATCATAAGGGTCCAGAAGGGACACAAATCTAGAACATACTGCTGGGCTGACCATGTCTGAGCTGAACAACTGATGCACTGGAATGACAGCAGTGCTACTGAATGTGGTTCCAAAGGAATTGAGGAGCTGCTAGATCAAAGTGACAACGGTCATACTTGCCATGGTACACTGATCTGGAACTGAACTGGGTACTCAAGGAAGCATGGAACTGGATGGCTTCCAAATACAATCGCCAACGCAGCCCGAACATGCATGGGGACATATAACTGAGCGTTCTGAAGTGACTCACCAATGTGCTAGAGTCGGGGGAAATCCGGGGTCTTCGACACATAATGGAAAGGATATACATCCTGTGCGATTCTCAACGATGCGATTAAGGTGCTGAGGTCGAGCATGTGAGAAACAACTATTCGGAGAGGCAATGATGACTCCTCCCAAAATGGTCCGTAGGCACTCACCACAGATGGTGATGGGTCCAAGGCACAGGGGCCTCTAGGTCTATCCTCTGGAATAGAGGGGCTATCGTCGACAGAGGGAGACTTGCAACTATCAAGGCAATGATGTTTCCTTGACAGGAGCGCGAGGTGAAAAACTGAACTGTGATAGTACTGATGGCAGGAATGATAAACTGGGGGGAATAACTGGGCAAGTAGAGTGGGTGGACTCAAACTTCCTTTGTTCAGAGTATGATGGCGGGGATGATCGGGCAGCATATGAGACTGACTGGTGGTAAAGGGATCATAGCAGTATGGGATCTGAGGGTGAATGGGCTGAGGGAGACTCAAGCTGTGGTAAAATGGTAGGAGATTGCAGAATACTATGAACAAAGGCGACCTGATTGGGGGTGCTGCCGAGAGGATCGATCATAGTGCCAAGAGGCGTGGGGGGACTTCTTCATGGGTTAGGGAACTATAAGAAGTGTGGATAGAAAATGGTATTGTCATGTGGATTTTACGAGCCCAGGACAGTTCATGCTCGTGGTTGCTTTCAATTTTAAGGAGTCTGAAATCAAATAAGAAGACTCTGAAGTAATAGAATGGTACTGTCGTGTGGATTTTATGAGCCCAGGATAGTACATGCTCGTGGTTGCTTTCAATTTTAAGGAGTCTGAAAGCAAATAAGAAGACTCTGAATTAATGGCCAGGCAAGGAGGAAGTGTTCAATCAAGGAACATTTATGATGACCAGGACTGAGGGTGGGCGGGAACACTGGTGGGCCTCCTTGCGGGGTGAATGAATGGTGGAAAAATAACGAAACATTTGTAGTATGACAGGGGTGGATGGCTCATGTAAAAAGTGTGAAATAATATGATGACGGCCGATGGGGCACGCAAATCGATGCGGCAAGGTGTAGGGACGCAATGTTGAAATTGTACCAAGTGAGAGCGAGAAATGATCTCAAGCATCATCACGAGCTCGAAAAAATGAATCCGGTGATATAAAAAGTGTTAAAAACGGAGAGCAGTAGAAGTGGCGTACAAACCGAGACGACTAGCGGTGTCTAAAAAATGGGTAAAAAATGACATAGAGAAAATAATGCAACGAGGTTACCATCGTGATGGTCTCGTCATGCTAATTCCAATGGTGGAAACGGTTCAAAAAATGGACTCCGTATGGGTTCAGAAAAGCCAAAACAAGAAAAAGTCAACAGACTATAAATAGTAAGTGGGCCCTACATGACAAGTGTCATTTGTACTAGTGAACTTTGACTCATGAGCCTCCGTGGGCCAGAGATGAGGTGTCATTTTCGGATGATCCGACCGGTTGACTTTAGATTCGGGAGAGACAGGTGTGCCATCAAACTCATACCTGCATTGTTTTTGGGTTTGGGGGGCGGGTAGTGGGTCCCAGGGTTTGTTTGTATGGTCCACGTGGGGTGGACCGCGGGTTAGGGGGTCGAAACCGCGGTCTCAATCCGTGGGTTTAGACCAGGACAGCTGCGGTTTGGGACCGCAGGTTTAGGCCGTACAACCGTGGTTAGGGACCGCGGGTTCAGGTCTGACAGCCGCGGTTGAAGACCGCGGCTATAGGCCTGACAGCCGCGGTCGGAGACCGCGAATGTAGGCTTGACAGCCGTGGTCGGAGACCACAGCTGTAGGCCTGACAGCCGAGGTCAGAGACCGTGGGTTTAGGCCTGGCAGCCGTGGTTAGAGACCGAGCTATTCCAGTTTTTTGGATGAGTGGGAAGGTCTATTAGTTTGACATGAGTCTAACGAGACTTTGTTGTGTGATTGACAGGATGCCGCAGGTGCTATGGAGGGAGCGGGAGATACCGAATGATATTATGAACATCGTCCAAGAGGACCGTCGGGTGCGGTTGATGCTGGGGCTATTCGGACTATTGAAGTTCGCGTAGGTACCTATGATTCGGTCAGCAGCATTACTGCTGAATCGCCTAGTTAGTTTTTGGGAGCCAGACATCCAGGCGTTCCGAGTGTAGGGTGAGAGGGTGGACCTCACCTTGACTGATGTGTACTTCTTGACGGGGCTGCCCTATCTGGGTAGGGTGGCGGATACTCAGCCGCAGGTGTCTGCGGACATCGATATGGATGACATGCTGGAGTGGTTCTGTAGGACAGATTCTCAGGTGCATAGGAATGCAGTTCTGGTGAGAGACTTACAGGAGCCAACGGTGCAGGCCATGGCAGCATGTGTGGTGCGGGTCCTGGGATCCCAGTCACCGGAGAAGGTGTCTGGGGGCCAGATGCAGCTTGTGGAGTGGGTACTGGGTGGTGTGTATTATGCTTGGGGCCAGATGTTCCTGACCTGCGTGCAGCAACAGCTGACCTCGGCGAAGGAATCTGGCAAGGGGTTCTGCTATGGTTCGTTTTTATGCGCGTTTTTCATGGAGCAGGTACCCACACTGCGGCCATGGGTGCCGATCAGAGTGGGAGGTGTGCAGGAGCCGTGGATGGTGTGGTGGGGTGAGATGATGCACCGCCGTGGTGGCGGTGATGTTGGGAGATACTTCACACAGGAGCTGTACTTGCAGTGGCTCCAGCTACCGTTGACCCTGGACAACTATCCATATAGAGATATGGACTATACGGGAGATCCAGAGGCACCATGACCACCGGGACAGGCATGGGGGCCAGATGGTACGTATATTTTAATTGCATTGTCAATTTTTATGTATGATAGTCATTTGATATAGTGTTACTGACAAATGGTTGATCTGCAGATGTGGGCCCGAGGCCGCCGCCAAGGTATGTGGCGCGGAGAGGGATTGTGGCCGTTCCAGCTCTTCCTGGGCGGGGGGAGGTGCGTCGCCGAGATGCAGAGGGGACACTGGGGTCCGTACAGGTGGAGCTAGACCGGTTGCTGGTGGGGGTGACTGACGAGGGGTGGTGAGATATCAATCCAGCCGTGATTCAGGAGTGCTTGAGGGCACCTCGGGATTTCAGATTGATTGCGATCCGGGTGGCCATATTGGCAGAGAGGGCACGAGCACAGGAGCCTAGACGAGATGAGGACTCACCGGAGGAGGAGCGGGGGGAGGATTCAGAGGCAACGGACGCTGATAGTGATGCAGGGTACGACTCTCATTAGGGAGTGCAGGGGACTCCCCCCGAGTTTTGTAGCTACGGCCTCTACCTTATGAGGCTTTAGGGATGTACATATGTTTTTGTATGGATGAGTACAGGGGTACTCAGGACATGTATAGCACATGTATTTTTTGTTGATATGTATATATATATGCACATGGATGCACCTTTTTTGTGATATTGTCTCATTTGTACGCACGTGGATGCGCTTGATGATGTGTTGTATGTTTGTATTGCACGTGGATGAAAGTAGTCTAGGATGTTGGGCATGTGGATGCCCCCTTGTGTATTTTATGTAATGCGACATGGTGTATGTATGATTAGGCACATGGATGCCCTATGGATATAAATGTGGTTTTATGGTTTATGTACATGGATGCAAATGTTGATGCAATGCAGTCTTTTTGGTTTTTTATATATCTTTGGATGAGATGCTATGGGATAATGATGCATGATGGAGGTGTTACATGGTGTGATTGATATGCCAATCTAGGATGTTATTGGCTATTTGATCTGTGACACTATTTTGAGCTCTTGGGACATGTGTGAATGTGATGGATTCAAACTATCTGCTAAGTTGTTTTGTACGCAGGAATTTTCTAAATAGGCAAGGATCGCGCACCTGGTAGCAGTTGTTGAGCTGGGAGACAAGTAGTTGGGAGTCCAAGAACACATGAAGGTGACATATGCCCATCTGGAGTGCAGCAGTCAGGATACCGGTCACGGCATCATACTCCACCTGGTTATTGGTAGCGGCGCCTATACATATTCCGTCAAGGTGAATCAGTTCGTTGGAAGGGGAATATAAGACCCATGCTGCAGAAGCCAGGTTGGGAGACCAGCAGCTTGCCCCATCAGCGAAGCCAATGTAACGAGGTGGAAGATGGTCCATCTGTGGGCATGCAAAGATGATGAATGTGAGATTATGGTAAAAAAGGTAAAAAAACAAAAAAGGAGAGCAAAATTTACAATGCGGACCAATGAGGTCACGGCTTCAGTTATGGGTAAAAACGTTTAAGGTATAACCCATTACGGGGGTTGCATAAAGTGTGGCCTTCAGAGTCGGCTAAAACGTATGCCCCCTTACTGAGGTAAGTCTGCACAATGTAAGGGCCTTGCCACATGGATTCAAACTTTCCTTTACCGGTTTTGTCATTGGCTTGGTCATAGGCGAGGACGAGGTCCCCTTCGTGGAAAGTTCGAGGGTGAACATGTTTGTCATAACTAGATTTGGAGCAGTTTTTGGCAGCTTCGATGTTCTGGAGAGTGGCACGACGATATTCATCAGCTTGTTTGAGGGATAGCAGATGTTGCTCAAGGGGGGAGGTATCAGGGAGAAGCTCAACGGCGATGTGTAAGGCAGGTATCTGACACTCGATGGGGAGGACAGACTCTACACTGTGAACTAAATGAAACGGGGTAAAACCAGTGGCGGTCTTGGTGGAGGTACGGTAAGCCCATAAGGCAGGGAATAGCATATGGTGCCAATTGGACTTATGCCAATCAACAGTGCGTTGGAGTATGGTTTTCAGTATTTTGTTAACAGCTTCGACTTGACCGTTCCCTTGAGGGTAGTAAGCAGAGGAAAATTGGTGTTCAAACTTGAGAAGGGTGGATAGCTCGCGCCAAAAAGAATCTTCAAAGTGTGATCCATGGTCTAAGACCAACTGTTTAGGGACCCCGAATCGAGTGATAACATGGTTAAAGAAGAAACGGGCAGCGGTGTCAGCGGTACAGTTGAAGGTAGGCATGGCTTCCGCCCATTTGGTGAAGTAATCAACGACGACAACGATGTACTTATGGCCGTTAGCAGATGGGGGTCTACACTCCATGAAGTCAATGGCCCACTTGCAAAAGGGACTAACGGTGACGACTGGGTGTAATGGAGCAGGTGGTGTCCGGGCCTTGGGGGCAAAAAGTTGGCAGTTATGGAAATGCTTGATCGCAGTGATGCAGTTGGTGAAAAGTGTGGGCCAGAAGTATCCGGCGCAGACGACCTTTTGGGCAGTGGCCATCCCTGAGAAATGGCCGCCGCAGGCACCGCTATGACAATTATTAAGGACCTGTTCAGCTTCCTCGTGTGTAAGGAAACGACGAAGAATTGTGTCGACTCCTCACTGGTAAAGGACATCTCCTAGGAGGAGGTAGCGAGAGGCCTGGTGACGGATACGACGACGTCCATTACGAGTGACGGTGGTTCGAAACTTCTGCGTGCGCAGGTATAACAAGATATCACCATACCACGGGTCATCAGATGAGATAGTGAACAAGTGATTATCGGGTAACTCCTCGGAGATAGGTGGGGCCGGGATGAAGGAAGGGAGATCGGTGATGAGCTGGGCAAGTGCAAGGGCTTTAGTGCTCTTAGGTGTTCGAAACGTGAGGTCATATTCCTAGAGGATAATGACCCATTTAGCCACACGACCTTGCAAGAGATGTCAATTTAAGAGATATACCATGGGGTTAGAGTCGGCGATGACTGTGGTATGACTAAGTAAAATGTAGTGTCGCAATTTTTGGATGAAAAATACCACTGCTAGGGCTAGTCTCTCCTCATATGGGTAACGTAGGGGTGGGCCGGACAAGGTCTGGCTGACGTAGTAAATGACATGCTCTTGGCGTGAGGTGTCTTCTTGAACCAAGACTCCAGACACAACATGCTCAGATGCCGAGACGTAGAGGATGAAGTACTGAGAGAAATCCAGAGGGGAGATCAAGGGGGCTTGTGTGAGAGCTTTCTTGAGGGCTTTGAATGTAGCTTCTGCTTGCTCGTCCCAGACAAAGGGTATGTGGGTATGGAGCAAGTGCAAGAAACCATGAACGGTTGTGGTATAATCAGCAACGAAGCGTCGAAGAAAATTGGATCGCCCTTGCAGACTCTGGAGTTGCCGGAGCGTTCGAGGAGAGGGAAGGGCTAAGATGGCTTGGACTTTCAGGGGATCAACAGTAATTCCTTTCTGGGAAATAATGAAACCTAAAAATTGGCCTGCCGGAATGCAAAAGATGCACTTGTGTGGGTTCAAGCGGATCTGATATTTGCGGCAAACGCAGAAAAACTTGCCGAAGGTCATTAAGGTGGTCTGATCATTTTCGGGAATGAGCTGTAAGGTCATCAAGGTAGACGAGCAGGATATGGACCAAATCATGAAAGTAATAGGTCATGGCCTACTGGAATGTGGCACCAGCATTTTTTAGGCCAAAAGGCACGACGCGATAGGCAAAGGTGCCCCATGGGGTAGTAAAAGCGGTTTTGTACTGGTCTTCCTTTCGGATTTGGATCTGATTGTATCCGGAAAAACTGTCCATGAATGAGAGGACTTCATGCCCCGCACACGCATCAATGAGCTGGTCAATAAATGGCGTAGGGAAATTGTCTTTGGGACAGGTGCGGTTTAAGTCTCGGAAGTCAGTGCATACTATAAGGGTGCCTTGTTTCTTGTTGATAGGAACAGGGTTTGAAACCCAGGTGGTATAGGCAATAGGATAAATGAATCCTGCCGTGTGAAGTTTCTCAATCTCTATTTTGACAGCTGGGAGTTTTGAGGGATGAATGGGACGCTGTTTTTGACAAACAGGGGGTACATCAGGCCATGTGTCAATGTGGTGCTCTATAATGGCAGGGTCAAGACCAGGCATTTCGGTATAGGACCAGGAAAAGACATCACGGAATTCTTTGAAGAGTGTTTTGTATTCCTCAATCTCCTGCTCAGTGCAAGATGCTCCTAAAGTGATGAGTTCAGGGGTGCCTCAGGGGGCAGCGATATCAATTTGGATGACAGGTGAGATGTTGGCCATGTTACCCTCTTCGAAGGCTTAAGGAGCAGGAATAGGTTCTTTGAACCAGTCGACCTTGGGGGGAAGGAAGTATTTGGATTCAATTGCAAATTGAGGAGCAGTGTTAGAGGAGGGTTCATCTGGGAGGAAGTAGGAATGGTGGTGCATGTCATCCCAGGGATAATCTGGGGCAGTGAGAGCCTCAAGGATCTCCTCATCAGTATGGAATGTCTGTGTTGTCGAATCGGTTGATGAGGGAGTAGTGACGGAAGAGATCATATAAATGGTATTAACCTCTCCAGAAGGGGAAGAGACCGGGGAATGGATTTCCTCAATGGTGAGGGGTGTCGTCTCAAGATCCAAATTGTTCATCTCAAAGAGAGCTACTCTATACTCGGGGAGATCAGGACAGTGATGGGAGTAATGCCCGTAAACATCGCATAGGGCACAGGAGTGGTTAGTGCGCAGGGATTTGTCGCGAGGCTTAGGGATTGAATCTAGATGGACAACCGGGATAGTGGGGTCGTCGTCAAGCATTTGCATGTATTCCTGTAATGCCGGTAACTGAGGACATAGGTGAGTCGCATGGCCCAATTCATCGCACAGCGCGCATTTGGAAGGAGCACGAAACACAGGGGGGTTTTTTACTGTCTTAGGAGGTGGGACAACAGTGTAAGGTTGGGGGCCTCTGCCCCCAGTGGGTTTGGTAAGAGGAGGGGGGGGGTTCGTGGAGGATGACGGGGTAGCGATACCAGGAGGTGGTTGACTAGTAGTGACAATGGGTTGCACCGGTTGCAGGACGACATCTGGTGTTGGCGGACGAACGGGAGGCGAAAGATACCAAACGGGTAAACCTAAGGTTAGCCCAGGAAGGCTGAGGGTGGCCATGACCGGGGCGCTAACTACTCCTGAGGGAGGGAAGAGGAAAGGAATGGTATGGATGGGTGTAGCACCAATGTGACTAGGTACCAAAGAGGGTTGAGGCAACAAGGGCAGTTGATTAGTAGGAATTCGCGTGTTATGGGACAGGGTACATAGGTCGGACACTTCAGTAGCAGGTGACGGGGGTGGAATAGATGGGAAGGTCGAGTTCATTGGTGCGTCTGAGTAAACACCGGTCCCCATAGAAGAAATGAATGAGGTGGTGGCACCCAAAACAGGTTGTTCAACCATGGGGAGAACATTTTCGGGTGCCGCGGGGGCATTGGGATCATGGTAAGTGAGTTGGTCAACCTTGACCATGCGTCCCTCATGGGGGAACATCATGGTATGAAAAACGGTAGAAGCAACTGCCTGCATGGCATACATGTAGCTACGGCCAAGTAAAAGGTTATAATCAAGCTATGCATTGATAACCTCGATGTTTATGAGGACGATTTTGCTAGCCAGCTGGATGGGGACGTTAGTTAATAGGCCTTATGGTTGAGCTGAACGGCCGTCGTAGGCTTGCAACACAGTAGAGGACTGCTGGAGAGGGGGGGATCCCATTTTCTGCCAGATGGAGGTGGGCATGACACATGTAGAGGCACCTTCATCAATAATGCATCGATGGACGACAAAATTCCGAATGGAAACAGAAACTTGGAATGCTAAAGTGGAAGGCAGGCGGGGTTCGGATTGGTCCAAATCAAATGCCATTAACTGCGAATCATTTGGATCGATAGCCCCAATGGCTGAGAGTAAAGTCTTGCGCTGCGAAGGGCAGTTTTTTAAGACTTCTAACGCAGACATGACTGCGGGGGATTGGGCTAAGTCATCGACAATGTTGTAGTTCGACGCAGCCCGCGCATTGGGGTTATTGTTGATATGGCGAAGTGGGAAACGAGGTGCTTTGGGAGCGCCATCTAATGGAGGTGGAGGTATGCGTAACACTTGATCAGTGGGATGAGCGTTAGTGGGTTTATCGGCGGGAGGGGCTTCAGGGGTGGAGCCATATTGGTTCCGCCGAGTCTGGAGGTTGACCTCATCAGAGGACATCATCAACAAGTGGTGGGTAGCTGAGTCAAACATGGGTTGATCAGGAACAGCGTAAGTGATTTGTTGTTGGATGGGTGCGTTAGCTTGAGGGGGAGCCAACGGTTCAGTTTCCACTACGCCTTGGTTTGGTAAGGGGTTTTGCAGCACCAAAGGTGGCTACTGAGGTTGTGGGGGGTTGGGTGGTGCTTGAGGAGCCACCTGCCCTTGGCGGTGTACATCAGCATCCCAAAGTTGCCGAACTCGCTTCATATGTGGACAAAAATGTGTGTAGTGGCCATAGACCCCGCAAATAGAACAAGGATAGTTTGTTCGCAAATTGGGGTTTTTAGCCTGCTTGGGCGGGCGATCAGGGTTTTGGTTAGCAGGGGCCGCATTATTACTAGCAGGGGGAATAGGGTGTTGACCATCTTGCTCGGTCGGTTGGTTGTTCCCACGATTTTGGCCTCTGCCGCGGTTTTGTTGGCCCTGGTTGCGTTGGTTGTTTTGGTTTTTGCTGCGGGTTTTGTTGAGTGTAAACTTGCCCTTGGATAGCAGGTGGATTCTGAGGTTGCGCAGGGGCTAGAGCAGGCTGCGGTGGATGATATGTAGGTGGAGGCTGCGCAGGTGCAGCAACCTGAGGGTGTTGCTGATAGTGCTGTGGAGCGGGTTGTGGGTTTGCCGCAGGGGTTGGCTATGGCGGGTAATAAACGGGTTGGGCTTGTGACGACGTAGGAGCTGGTGCATCCTGTTGGTGATAGTAGGGCTGAGGTGCGACCGGGGGGGCGTAAGCAAGAGTCATATGACCGAAACACTGAGGTGGACATGAAAGTCCATGGGAATGGTGGTGATGTGTCATGGGTTGGTTGCTCTAGAATGTGAGGTAGCCCACGAAGGGTCAGGGCCAGGGGTAGGACGGGCTATGGAAAATGGTTGAGGCTATGAAGAGACACGGCCAATGATGCCTTCGGTAGCATGGTATGCCCCCAACGCATTGTGCTGGGAGGAATCGTCGCGAGGGGCGTCAGGTATAATGGTATAGAGATAACCTAACTGGGTGTAAATGAGATCGAATTGCTGGGCCTTAAGGATGGCCTCTTATTCAGACTGGGGTCGTTCGGATTCTACATCCTTAGCAATGATAGGAAGGAGGGATTTGAGGAACCAGTCTAGGAATATCTGGTCGTCTAACTTGATCTTGCATAAACTACGGCGTCGACGCCATTCATGAATGTGGTCCGTGATGTGGGTAGCTGTGTTTTGTCTGCATGATAGTAGGATCTCAACGCCTGCATCATAGCGGACAGGTAACTGGAAGAACTGCAGGAAGGTCAAGGCAAGGGAAGTAAAGGTGGCATGGGTTCCATGGGGTTGTTCGATATACCACTTGGCAGTAGAGCCAGTGAAAGTGTGCTGTAATAAACGGAGGTGAATAGAGTCGTCTACTATGGAGTTGGAGGAACACCATAGGTGGAAGGACATGATATGGTTTTGTGGGTCCTCACCTGCCTTGCCCTCGAAATTAGGGATGTCAGAGGGGAGCTTGGTGGGAATGTGAGGCCACGCAGGGTCGTGTCGGATGGGGTCGTTGGTTAATCTGGCTAGGTCAGGCAGGTTGAGGCTAGCCATGAATGGAAAACTGGACGAAGAATGTGACACGGTAGTGGGTTGGATTAAGTTGGGGCCGATGCCCCCAAGTGGAGGGGTAATGTGAGGGAGGTTGCCCCCAAGTGGGGGAACTAAGGTGGTATAGGACGGACCTGCACCACCATGGGTGGTATGAGTCACTGATGTAGTGGGAATAGGTATTCCTGCTGCGGGAATAGGTGCCGTGAGGGGAACGATAAATGGGGGCCCCGTGGAGGGCATACCCATAGCAGGTGTGGTAACTGGTGTAGTGGTGGATGTGCCACCAACGGTCCCGACCAAGATGGGAGTGGGAGTCACGCCAGCCATGGGGCTAGTAGGGGCAGTCTAAAGGGGGTTCTCAGACTCTGGCTCAGAATCAGAGGTAAAATAAGGGGCGTTAATATCTGGTGACGGAGTCCTATTCCGCTGATGAGTGGAGTCAAGTGACAAGGCTCGAGATCTATGATAAGTGGTATCAAGTGATGATGATCTGTGTCGAGGACGGGTGGTGTCAAGTGAACCGTGCTGTGGGGGCTCGCCTCTGAGGCACCGAGAATGTCTCGGGGACTCAATGGTGACAAATGGTGTCAAATCTTTGTGGGTTGAGGTAACTACAAAACAACTCAAAAACCCTAATGCAACCAAGTGTGCAGAAGGAGAGCTCAAAAAATAGGGCACTTAGGCCAACAATCAACTCAAAACACCCACTGTAACAGCTGTGTTACAATAGGCAGAGTGTCAACAGAAATGGTCAGAATACCAACAAGCAGCAGGTTTTCTAAAAATAAAAAACGGTGGACTCACTAGACCAAAAGGAGGTAAGGGAGCATGCAAACACATAACTAGAAGTATTATGACTCAACTAGACATATCCTCTGCAAGGTGATGAAATCCAAGTCAGAAAATATGAATAGGAAAGCCAAGTGGCTAAGGTATCCCCCTACCGGGAGGGACACCGGGTAGTCAAATCCTAGAAGAATGGCAACTAAGATACCCCGTTCATGACACGTCCAGAAAGGTAAATCTACCACTTGGTCCTTTAACTGCAATACCCCTATACAGGGATATCCCGAGAACTGTGAAAGGTAGCCCTTCAGTTACTGAATGGAGTTCGGTATTCCACTCAGGTCTCCGGAACCAATCTCACGACTTCAACCCTCCTAAGGGAGAGGCCCTCTGATAAACCGGTTGTGACCGTGTCAAAAAATACTAGGGGATTTTGGTTCCCTAATTGGACAACAACTATGTATCAACTGTAAGTAACCGAGGGGTGTTTTTGGAAGCCTATCCCCCTGATCCTACCTAACTACAAAAATTCTTTTGTGTTCCCCAAGTGGGGTTAGAATATTGGTTGAGTTAAGTAGTTTTTAAGTCTCACTTGAATTAGGTGATAGATTGTGTGCTCGTGAGGTTATGAACCCAGAAGAGAAGTGCCACACACCATGGGGGAAACTTCCTAAATAACAATAATACTGAATGAAAAAATTTTACCATGCAAAATTTTCTGAATAAACAATGCTGAAATTTTTTAAAAATTCTGTAAAGGGGGACAAAAATGCTGTTGCAGAAAAGGCTGTAGGATTGCAGGTAGAACAGATGGCTATGCAGGTGCAGAAAATATGGCAGCAAAGGGGCTGGGTTCAAAAGCAGGAACAAGTGCAAAAGTCAGATCGCGGGTCTAGGACGAAATCGCGCAGTCGGACTGTGGGTTTGAAGGAAACAGGCGCGCACAGGTTGTGGCTTTCTGGCCGACAGCGGCAGTCGAAACGCAACAAACAGGAAAAAAGTCGCGGTCGAGCCACAGGAAAAGGGATGATAGACGCGGTCGGGTTGTAGCTAAGATCTGGAAAGGCGCGGTCGAGATGCGGGTAAAACGGCCAACAGGCGCATTCAGATCGCAGCAAACAGGCTGATTAGCCACGGTCGGATCGCAAGAAAGGGCCTGAAAGACGTGGTCAGGACGCGAGTACGGAGGAAAAAATTGTGGTTTACGGCGGTCGAAAGGACAAAACGGGAAATAAAATAAAATAAAAACCAGCAGAGTAGGCAAAACTGTAGCTAGGGTTTTACCCCTAGCTTGTGCGAATGAGCACCTACTAAGGAGAATGGATTCCTTAGTAGCAGTTCAATGAATGTAAAATAAAAAGTGCTAAACAGAAATAAAAACTAATCTAAACATGTTCATGAAGCAAAACAACAAAAAGTAAAGAATGATTTTTTATTGATCTGACCTCCAATGTGGAGGTTGGTGAAGCCCTTTGCGCTGGTCCGAGTAGGTGGCTCCGAGCTCCAAGCTGTTCCTTCTCTTTCTCCAATGGTGGAAATGGGCCAAAAGGGGCTCTCAATGGTGAAAGTAGCTCAAGGATGAGCTAGGGTTTCAAGAGCAATTTTAGCAGAGGCAGGATACTTGTGATTGTGGATTTCAAATAAGGGGTCTCCATCACTTATTTATAGTTTTTTAGTGGTGGAGTGCTGGCCCATGGTTTTTTGGAAACCATGTGGTTTAGGTCAATTGTTTAGGGTTTCAACTGTTTAGGGTTTTTTCCTCCTTTTCCTCATTATTTTATATTTTTTCTTCCTTTTTGGAGATTTTTTCTTTTTTGGAGGAATTTTGGATATTTTTTGGAGGAAAAGAGGGTTTTATGGCCTTTTGGAGACATTTTAAGCCTTTTGGAGGCTTTTTAGATGGTTTTATGGGTTTTTGATGGAAATATGGTAGGAAAATGGACAAATGAGCCATGTAATGGGGTAGATGAGGTAGTGAACCCTTTTTGGGTGTTAACACTAAGACAGCAGTAAACCAGAATATTCAGCTTATTGCTGCTAAGCAGAAAGAACCGGAACCAAGCGTTAATGTTGTGACGCGTAGTGGTGTTTCTAGTAGTAAGACATCGCAGGATGCTGAAAAGAATAGAGGTCCGAAGTGGGTGCGTAAAGAAACTGATAAATCTACACCGCTTGACCTGCAGAAGAACAAAGAAACATTTCAGCAAGCTAAAACTTTCTTTACTGACCCTCCACTATCAGGATCACAGGTATTTCCTTGTAGGGGTGTACCACAGCAAAAACCTTGTGGCATTAGTCCTGTGCAGATATCGTAGGCTACCACATCTGGAAGGTACGAAGAGGATGAGTTGACAGGAAGTGTACAATCCTTCCTACGGAGCTACTTGAAACTCATAAGAAATGAGAAATCCATAGGAGAGCTTCAACGCATCATAGATCAGTATCAGCAGTCTTCTTCCGTGAGTAGTACGTAGCGTGTTGTTCATAATATTATGGGCCATACAAGAACAGGAAGAGAAATGAGACTCACAACGCAAATTGGAGAGTTTGAAATGGATGAGGTAATCCTAGATTTAGGATCAGAGGTAAATGTTCTGACTAAGCAGACATGGGAACAGATGGGTAGTCCTAAGTTAGCCAGATCACCTATCCATCTATGATTAGCCAATCAGCAGAGGGTATCACCATTGGGTTGATTACCGCAAGTGCCAGTTGATATTGACGGAGTTCGCAGTTTTGCAGATTTTGAAGTCATAGAAATTATTAGCGATAGTAGACCGTATCCATCTTTACTAGGTATTGATTGGGAAATTGATAACATGGTTGTTATTGACTTGAAGAAAAGACAAATGACCTTTGAGGATAAACAAATTCGAGTCATTGCACCGTTGGATCCTTTTCAGGGTCCTCGATACATTGAACCTATCAGAGCAGAGGAAGAGGTGCGTAATATGGAGAGCTTCTATCAGATGACTGCTAATCAGAGTGATTATATTAACCCCACTGCAGAAGGAAATATTAGTTGGTGATGCGACAGCTCATGCGCATCATATTCAGAGGTTGGTTTAAAAAACTGGCAGAATAGACTTTATGAAGTCTCAGCTCGCAGATGTGCGTTTATGACTAAGTCACTATGATGGATTGGAACATAGATTAAGGATATTCCATCGTTTGATGGATTAATAGATGTTAATGAATTTTTACAACAGTTTGAGCAGGAAATCCCTCATGAGTAGAGGATGGTAGCTATTGACCTTGCAGTAAGAGCCACACCTGCAAGATGGTGGCATGCACATAAAGAACATATCGCATTATGGGATGATTTCATGAGATTGATGATGATAAGGTTCTCTAATGACAAGGAGCCTTTATAGCAGAAATATACAGGAGAAAGTGACCCCAGGTCACATATCAACATTTGTGAATAGAATTGGTCAGACATTCCAGAGGATGAATGGGTTCACCTATTCATTCACACTTTAGACACAGTCCCAAGGAACTGGTACACTGAGACAGAGTTGCGCAGAGGAACAACTACATGGCCAGTTATGATAGACAGTTTTATACTCACTTTCACTTTTGAATCTGAGTATCCAAGCATTGATCAGGCTCTAGACATTATAAAGACTAAGATATTTGATGACTATACCCTACCAGTGTATGCTCAGCCTGATTGGACCATCCAGTTAGAACATGCGCTAGAGTGTTATAACTTCACAGAAGAGCCAGATGATGAGGATGAGAATCCTTGTAGTATCAACATTCTAGAGTCAGAAGGGACTCACGAAGTTGATGGACCAAAGCTAGAGATTCCAGCTATCACAGATCCTATCAAGATTAAAAAGATCAATATTGGCATAGAAACAGAACCAAATTTTGCCTCTATTGGAGACTATTGGGATGATGAAACGGTAGGACACATCGTAGATTTGTTACACGACTATCAGGACTTATTCCCCACTAAGTTTATAGAGATGAAGGGAAGAGTAGGAGATTTGGGAGTCATGAGGATACCTTTGAAAGAGGATGCTATTCCAGCTAAGCAATGTCCATATAGATTAAATCCTTGTTTTAAAGAAAAATTTAAGGATGAGATTGATAAGATGCTAGTAGCAGGCATCATTGAGCCCATAGAAGAGAGCGAATGGGTTAGTCCCACGGTATTGCAGGAAAATAAAACTAAAGGAGAAATCAGGATTTGTGTCGATTTGCGCAAACTCAACGACGCATCGCTTCATGACCCATTTCCGACACCTTTTACTGATGAAGTTTTAGACAATGTGGGAGGACAGGAGATCTACTCATTCACTGATGGATTTTCAGGCTATCATCAGATAAGAATCCATCCATAGGATTTACATAAGACCACCTTTGTGACAGAATGGGGCTCATTCTAGTATACGGTAATGCCCTTTGGTCTTAAAAATGCACTAGCTATTTTTTCTAGAGTAGTAGTTGCTATCTTTAAAGAATACATCCATAAATTCTTAGAAGTCTATTTTGATGATTGGACTGTACTTGGATTAATCAAAGACCATATAGGAGATTTAAGGCTCATGTTAGAGAAATGTAGGCAATATCATATTTCTCTTAACTTGAAGAAATGTATATTTTGTGCACCATTTGGTATTTTGTTGGGTCATATTGTTTGCAGACAAGGCTTGATGGTAGATCCTACAAGGATTTCCATCATTGTAAATCTTTCAGCACCCAACTCAGTCAAGCAATTGAGGATAGTGCTTGGTCATACAGGGTATTATAGAAAATTCATCAAAGGCTATGCAAAGATCACAACACCTATGGAAAAGCTATTAAAGAAGACGTGAAATTCCTATGGACTGAGGAATGTCAGCAAAGTTTAGACACTCTTATAGAGAAGATGGTCACAGCACCCATCTTAGTATCTCCAGATTGGAACAAGCCATTTCATGTACATGTGGATGCATCTGGCATCGCACTGGGGATTCTCTTAACACAGCTAGGAGAAGGAGGTATCGATCACCCTATCGCGTACTCAAGCAGAAAGTTATCTACCGCAAAAAAGAACTACACCACTACAGAAAGAGAAGGATTAGCTATGGTGTATGCTCTACAGAAGTTTAGGAACTACCTGATGGGTGCCCCATTCAAGATGTTCACTGACCATTCCACTTTAAAGTACTTGGTCAATAAGCCAGTGTTAGGAGGAAGGATTTGCAGATGGTTACTCCTATTTTAGGAGTATGATTTTGAAATTATTGTAAAACCAGGAAGATTAAATGCCGGACCTGATCATCTATCACAGATATACTTAGGAGAAGAACCAATTAATCTAGAGGATAATTTTCCAGATGCGCAATTATTTTCTATCCAGATCGTAGATGAGTATTACGTAGATATTATTCACTTTCTCACTACAAGGTGGGCACCGGTTGAGCTTACTAAGCAGCAAAAGAAACAGTTAGTTGTTAAAGCATCAGATTTCACTTTGATCGTAGGACATTTATATAAGTTAGGTCCAAATGAATTCCTGTGCAGATGCATGATGCCGCATGAGAAAGAGGCCATTATCAGAGAAGCATATTCAGGTACCGCAAGAGGTCATTTCGCAAGAAAGCCGACTGCTCAGAAAATTCTAGCTGCAGGATTATGGTGGCCTACTTTGCATAAAGATACTAAGGAGTTTTGCAGATGCTGTGATATCTTCCAGAGGGTAGGAAAACCTTCACAGAGAGATGAAATGCCGCTGCGACCACAGATTACATTGCGGGCATTTGACAAATGGGATATAGATTTTGTGGGTCCTATCAACCCACCAGGAACATCATCATAAGAACATAATACCTCACCAGATGGGCAGAGGCCAAAGTAGTAAGTAATTGTGATGCTCCTACAGCTGCACAGTTCATTTTTGAAAACATCATAAGTAGATTTGGATGTCTAGCAATTTTGATGAGTGATCAAGGCACACACTTTCTGAATCGCACTATTCAGGTTTTGATGGAGGAATTTCAGATATAGCACCATAAGAGAACTCCCTACCAACCACAAGCTAATGGTACAGTGGAGGATTTTAACAAGATTCTAGAAAATTCTCTTACTAAGATCTGTAACAGCAAATGAGACAATTGGGACCTCAGGGTTAATGCTGTATTATGGGCTTATAGGACTACATGCAAGAAACTTACAGGACACACACCCTTCAGCTTGGTGTATGGACAAGAGGCTATTATGCCTATGGAATATATTATTCCCAGTTTAATAATTGCTCAAATTACCGAGATGACTGATACACATATGATGAATGAAAGATTAGTGCAACTGATTACCTTAGAAGAAGACAGATTCATCGCAGGATTTCATAAAAAAGTGCAGAAGACACGAGAAAAATCTTGGCATGATAGGCACATCAAGAGCAAGATTTTTTAGACAGGAGACCTAGTGCTCCTTTATGACAACAAGTTTGTTAAGTTTCAAGGGAAGTTCAAGACACATTGGTTGGGGCCATATCAGATTCAACAAGTTACAGAAGGAGGTGCCGTTCAACTCAGTAAAATAAATGGGGAACTTGTTCCTACTTTGATTAATGGAAGTGGGATTAAGCTTTATAGTGATAGCCACTCCACCTCTAAACCCTAACTCAGAGAACTAGATCGTGCAGATGTCCAGTGTAGTTGAAAGGAGGCATTGCACCCATAACTAGTCTGCATGAAAAAAAAAAAGTTTGTTTTGTGCAAGTCATAGGATGCTTGCGAAGTTTTTGAACGTTGTGGAGTTTTACGCCAACATTTTGGTTCAGGACGATGTGGTGTGGCATCGCAGCAAGGTGATGTTCCCTGTGCCACGTAGACAATTTTGAAAAGGGACATAGGGCCAGTCACTTTTCCTTCTGACAAGCAATTAATCAAGATATGATAAGTTTATGTTTCCCTAGATTTGGAAACAGTACAGTGATTGTCCTAGATTTGGTAAATCTTGGTCGAGATTGTCGGCACCTATACACAATTTTCAAGGGAAATTTGATCAGATTTTCAGCAATTAATGAGGATCGGGACGATGGGTGTTGTCTTATCCATGCAATAAATGCCACCAACGGGTCTAGCCTAAACGACCGTTGCTTCAGAGATTATTGCCTTTGGTATAAATACATAGATCATTCAAACAGAAGGGTTATTTTTGCAATTTCTGAGAGTTATAGAGCAATTTTTAGAGTTTTCCCTGTGCAGAGATACTTCAGTTATAGAGTGCTAGTTTCCCTATTTCCGTAGCCATTGCTAGTCCAGAGTATCGCACTGGGTCGTTTCTGTCTGAGAAGGAACCTTTAGAAGACATTATGCGACGATTCCAGAGTGGTGGACTTGAGTTTGCTATGACGATGCCTCCCAAGGTTGTGAAATTAGGTGCACCAAAGGTCAGACATACACCAAGGATGAGGAGTCAAGCTCAGATAGTAGAAGAGTCCAGCTCAAAGCAGAGACGAAGAATGATGAGAAGAAATATTCCGACAAGAAGAAAGATGAAAAGGAGGGTGAGGAAAAGGTGGATAAAAAGAAAGAGGAAGAAATTAAAAATAAGAAAAAGAAGGCAACGGGAGAAGGAAGACGACCTATCTGATCAGCTAAGGGAAGAACAAGAGATTGCAGAGGCAAAGAAACATAAATATGAAGATCATAGGCAGCGTGAATACCTAGAGCGATTTGTTGAGAATAAAAGTGAAAGGGAGAAACAAACCAAAAAAGCAGAACTTCAGTATGCAGACAAAGGCTTGTTCTCAAAATGGAATCCATGGTTTGTATAGTTTTCGTATGAAAGGATCCAGACTGAATGAAATGTTTGAGAAGGCTAGAAGATACAAATTTATATTTTCTTTGTGATACGAGTTCTAACCCAGATAAAGCGGAAAGGATATCTGTGGAAGGCTTCTCAAAACCTCAAGCTCCTTTAAGGAGCTGCTGATCCATGAAAATACCTATATGCCACTTTGAAGTATATCTTGTGTGAAGGATTCAATGGTGATCCAGGTGAAGCGGTCATTTGAAGGTCTCACAAGCGATGAGAGCAAGAGCATGACAATGAGGGAAGGAAAGATAAGAGAGACCTACGAACTAAGTTTACAGAAGACGATGCCAAAGATGATAGATAGAGCACAGGATTTGGAAGACACAGTGGTCAAGATGGAGGAAGACCATAAGGCATAGATTGCTGAGCTTGAGGCTCGAGAACCAAGCACACCTGAGGCAGACAAGGAAGCAAGGGCACAGGCCTTTAGACTCACTTCAACGCAGATGAAGTGTCGCATAGATGATGCATAGTCATTGCTAGATGATGCAACAAAGACATGGTCGGAGCTAGAAGAGCTCCCAGATAGACTGGATTTGCAGCAGAGCATCCATAAGATAGAGAATGCAACAACAGTAATGAAGGAAGAAGTAAAGAGCTTAGGAGGTCTTGCAAAGATGAATAATACAATAGAGATGAACCATTTGCAACAGGAAGTGCAGTGGTTGCGAGAAAAAGAAATACAGTTCAATAACCTGCTTTAACCATATCAGGAACAAATCGTAGAGCTGGTCGATGTGGTTGAGCAGAAAGTCAAGGAGTTCACTGCAAGTAAAAGTGAAATTGATGATGCAGAAGATCCCATGATTACTCAAGTTATGCTTGAAGTGGCATAAGACTGTGTCGAAACTATGGACAAAGAGGTCATATGACTCAGAGAGAGATTCGCAAGGACTTCGCAGGAAGCCAAGGAGAAGATACAACAAGAGAAGCCAGCTGTTAGTGGCCTAGGGATGAGCTACAAGTGAGTGTTAGGGGACTATTGGAGTAGGGACCCACAGCTACAGGAAAAGCTGCTATATCGAAACAAGGAAGTCAAAGGAAACAGTACCTGAAGCGGCTGAGAAGAGAGAGCTTAACCACTGCATTTAAGGCAGCGGTGACGACAGGAGGGCTCAGCTACCCTCATAAAGAGAAAAGGAGCAACGAGCTGAGGTATTAAAGAAAAAGGATAGAAGGGGATCAACTGAGGAAGCGATGCCCATACCAGAAATCAGCACCAAAAATTGCAGAATACTATAGAAAGCTGCAGTGTGACCAGTAAGCGACAGTTCAAAGTACAGATAGGCCGACTGTCACAGATAGGGTTTTGGGTTACTGTTGGGAAAGGCCCATAGTGTTGTATCACAGTGAGACCTTTGGGCCACCTATTTAAGCATGTATCTTTTATTGTAAACGGTTAGACACTTAGACACTTAGACACTTAGACATCTAGACATTCAGCTAGTTAGACAGTTAGCTAGCTAGGTGTCTCTGAGAAAGAGTCGAGCTCTGGTTCTGTCATTGCATATATAGTTATCTTACTGTAACCAGTAGCTGGCTCCTTGAGCATGAATGTAAAAATTCGCAAGGATTGAGAGATAGAGAGAAAGGATATGTTGTAAGAAGAAAGCAATATAGGAAGAGGAGAGATCTAAGAGAGAAGGGATCCCAACTGTGTGCATGGAGTTTCCCAGAAGATCTTGAGCTACATAATAGGTTGCAGTGGAACTGTGTACTCTCTCAATATATAATAAAAATAGTTCTCGTGGACGTAGCTTTCCCCCTGGGAAGTGAACCACGTAAAATCCGTGTGTTGTGCGACTGTTTCATGTGATCGTGCTTTACTTACTTGTTATCTATTATTCGTTACATGAATGTTGCTTATCAGTCAATGAACACATGTATGCTACCCTTCAGTTTATAGTAACTTAGAAGGTTAAATGCGAGTTGAATGTATCAAGTGTTCTGTATATGAGTTTATCAGTGCTTGATTCATGAGAGTTAACAGTTACAGTGTTAAGTGACTTTTGTATATTTAGTTCGGTGAGTTGAGCATAGTTGATGTTAAGTGTGTTAGACTGTAGAAAATTAAGAGAAGTTGTTTAACACCTTAATGAAGGATAATTGAGCTATTATACCCAGAGAGGAAGCCTCTGAACCTTGAGAGTTGATGAGCATATTAATTCTTAGCATAGGAAATATCGCGGCGTAGAAAGGCGATATCGCACTGTCGGAGGAGCTATGGTGTGAGATATCGCTGGTTAAGAGTTGAGAAGAAGAGAAAGTTTGCACATCATCTTAGAAGCTGTGATGCGATAAGATCCAGTCCCATAGTAGAGTCAGCTAGGAAGAGAGAAATAGCCTGCGTGCAGAGAGATCCCACTGGTTAATCAGATTCAAGAGAAACCTAGGATGCTACAGAACCTGGTTGAGGAAATGTGATTCTTCAACCACCCCATCTAGGATCACTTCGGGTGAGACTTCAGGCCATTCTGCGGTCTGTCACCAAAAGGGCCAGTGAGCTAGGGGTTTTGTTGGTACATTACAGTAAACCCGGGTCTGCCCAGTCAAGACCAACAGGCACTAGTTGTTCTTTCCTAAGCACTTCCTGAGGCATTGGTTGTGGATCAACATGTGGTGCTTGTTGTACCTTTACCTGCTCAAGAATGGATTGATTTTTTTTCTTCTTAGACTGAGATTCAACCTCTTCTTTTTGTGTCTGCAACTATGAGCTATGCTTTTTAAGATTTTTCTTGAACTCTGCCCATTTGTGTAGTGTCTCTATCATCTGAGAAGGTTGAGTTCTTACAGGATTTTCTAGAACAACCTTACCCTTGTCTTTTGATTTAGTGGAAAGGGCAGGAGAAGAGCTTGCTACTTTCTCTTTTTTCTCCTTTTCCATATTATACCTCTGAATATTCTCCTCTATTGTCAATTTTACCTGTCTATAATGGAGCATGAAGTCCGTGAGATACTTTTGGTATTTGAAGACATGAGATTTAACTTTTGGGTATGCAATCTTACTCAATGCCTCCTAGAAATCAATAGTTTCTATGTAGATTGAGTCATTAGGTTCATCCTGATGAGCATAATGAAACCTAGCATGCTCCTACACAAACAGGATTTCTAGATACGACTTAGGGTCATGGATCCTCTTGGGTGCTTCCCCTAGGTTCATATTAGAAATCTATTTTCCCAGGACAGCTGCATGAGTAGAATTTTGTAGAACGACAGAATCTAATTCAATGGAAATTTGTGCCAACCCTTTCTTTTGGACCCTACAAGTTTGGGAAAACACCCATCGATCATAGTCTGATATATGACTTCTTGTAACACTATTCGATCTGGAACTATCCTAGGAGCCATGTGAACTGTATTGATGCCCTAAATTTGAATGTAGAAGAAATACTCTCCCACATATCGATCACCATGTAAAGTGATCAATTCTATGGCTCTCTTAGAAAAAGATGGAGCGTCTGCCTTGAATATATTGTGGTACATTGGCCCTAGAAACAGGTCACAAATATCATAAAATCAAGGAACGAAGTTGTTCTCCCACATATCTAAGCAATAGATATGTACCAGTGGTGAATTTTTACTCTCGTTCCAACCCATGGTTGGAAAGGTAGAAGTTGCACAAAACACATCCATAACATAACATGACAGGTAGAATGTCAGCTTGCTTGTGGCTAGAGTATTATGATACTTCTCAATTTATTCTTTCAAATTCACAGATAAAATCTATGCCCAATTAAAGGATTCCCTTGTAAGCAATACATGGTGGGCTACAGGAAACCATTCAGCTTTGAAAATTGAACAATTTGGAAATCCATACAACCGACAAAACATGGTTGCAAGAAATGAAAATGGTTCCATAAACTAGGAAACAAGGTAATAATTGGTTGGATTTGGGACATACTCGACTGGGTTTTCCATCTAGGATTTCACCCCTTCCTCAAGGTTAAATTGGGACATGGGCTCATCGATAAATTTAGAACTCAAAATATGTTGAGGAGGTCCAAGTACATAATACTTAGATAAAACATCAAGATGGAAAGAGGTTACTGGGGTATGAGTATGGTCATCGAAGGACCATTCCTTAGGGATTTCGTGGTCTAATTCCCACTTAACTGGGTCAGGGTAGGGAATACAAGGAGGTCAAGCAACAATACAGTGGAGTTGGGAACTTTTATTTTTTGTGTATGCATGTTGGTCATGGGGAATTGTGGAAAAATCATCATTGTCGAAAATGGAGTAAATCCTCGACCAGTCCAAGTGCATAAATAATTTATCCATGTACAAAAGTATTCTTCAATATATTTTTAGAAGTTCTTCATAGAAAAAAGAAACTAGACAATAACCCATAGATCTATGGGATCAATAGATTGTTTTGTGGCCTTGGCATGAATCCTTTGATCCATACATAAAGGTTTTATCTTCTCTCCCAATGTGGTTGAGGATTAAAATCCTCCCATTACATTTCAGTAATGTAAAATCCCTTGATAGTTGTTGAGACATACCTGTGGACATGGGTTCACACTTTGTTGATATTAGAACACAACAATATATTAGAACAAAATCAATATATTAGAATGCAACATTATATTTGCTCATGAACATATCAATCAGCAAGACATTATTCAAAACGCAGAAACATCGCATCATTAAGAAATAACAGACATCTTGTGACATTGATTCATTTAGAATGCATCATTTAACACAGAAAAAGAAGAAAGAGACAAAACAAAGTGTTTCCATCAACATCTGTCATGTCATATTACTCTTCGCATCAACAGAAGATCTCAAAAATCATCATCACATACTGAAGAAGGAAACCCAAAACCGCAGATACAATGCAATATTCTGCAGTTACCATCAAACATAACATACCACATATGATATTACAAACATTTTATCATGATACAAGGATTTACTGACCTTTTTCCTATCACATTACTACTTCTATATATAGGGTTTCTCCTTTCAAAAAGGTCCACTTTAATCGACTTCTTAACTAACTTGGACCATTAACTACAAAATCATGACCAAGCCGACTCTTTGTCGACCTTTTTGCCTTGTGCTCCATCCTTGGTCTTGTGGATCATCCCCAGTCTTGCACACCATCCTCATCTTTGCACACTACCAACAGGCTTCCCAACACAATTTTTTGGCTCTCCCTTGAGCCATGTCAACTGGAAATAGTGTATTCATTTGTTTTTATTTTGAATTCTTCATATGGTTGTTTGACTTCTTCAACTTGATCCTTCACCTTGTCGTTGATCCCCATTCAGTATTCGAAATCCTACTTAGATGGATGTTCGACAATCTTATCATTAACCTCTCTTCGACTTTCCTATACTACTTGAAGTGCGTTTACTACCTTCAATGATAGTTTCTCGCCAACATCCTGGAAGTCCTCCAGCTAAGTTGTGTGACACTGTTGTCGTTCTTGTGCCTTGGTTACATGCTATTGCAAATCCTTTAACTCCACCTCTTTAGTGACTGGTATGACTAGGGGAAACACTTCGAGTGATGTCTTCATCACATCCAACTATGCTTCGTCTTCCCATAATTGTGTGTTTAGCTGCTCCAATTGCTCATCCTGGATCACGCTACCCCAAAAATGTGTGGTCACATCCGTGATCAACTTGTATTCTTTCTCAATTTCCTCAAGCCATGTCACTGCATCTTCACTGGAACCTTTGCACTCAACAAATTTTTCTGGAGGTGTACTCGGGTTCAGTAATGCCTAAAAATATTCAAGGTCTCTTTTGAAGTATACGATGACCTGTCCTAGCTTCTAAGCTTTGGATTCCAAAACCATTTCATCCATTATCTCTGGGACTTATTTACAAGTGAAGGAAACCAATTTCTCCAATCTTGCCCAATCATCCCACAGATGCACTTTCTCAATAATTATCCCTGTCCTGTGACTTGTTCAAGTTCTCAATATCCTAATTTGCTAGCTCTTCCTACTCCTGCAACTTTAATAAGTGATCACTGATAATTTTCTCTCAGTCAACCTGCTCCTAATTTTCTAACTTTTTTAAGCACACCAAAGTGTTCATGGGTAACTCATTGACATCTAGCACGATCATCTCAAATCACCATAGTGAGGAATCAACATCCTCACTCTGGGTCTCTACTACATGCAACGAAATATGCACGATCCAGACCCGCTTCCCTATACTTAACTCGCCCATCTGCTGCAAAAAGTTTGCTTGGGGAACCTTTGTCCAAAATGGAATTAACTAAAGATTGGATTTGAGTTTTTACCTCTTGAAATCCTTATTTTGATTGTTTACTTAGTTGCGCTTCACTTGTAGTAGTATTCATTGTGATTTCTGTGGTGATGCAGTTGACCTGGTCATCTACCATTGGTTTCATGATTCTCACCTCTCCTTGTTCTTTTCTATGCTTCATTCTTGTTTCCTCAAATTTCTAATAGATTTCCAAATATTTTGGAGTCCTTGAATATTCCTCTTGTGAATCTTGGTCGCTTTCCTACACCTTCGCTTGATCTACCGAAGAATCGGGTGGAGGAACTGCCACAACATCTTGTTAACGGCCCAGGCTTGTAGGGTGCTGGAAAATATACAAGGCATTCAACAAAAGGAAATAGTACAACAAAAAATGCTTTGAATCAATCCCACATAGAGATTATTCTATCCCTGAGTTGTTTGGGATGACTAAATCCTATGGATACGAGGCCTCCACTGGTACAAAGGTTTTTCAGATAAAAAAGGTCTTCTCTTAGGACAAGTGAAAAAAGGTTTAAAGTAACTGATTCCTAGGCTAACCGTTCAAGAAAACTTAAAGAGGGTGTATAACATATTTAGAATAGGACAGTTACAAGATATAATAGATAACTAGAAACTAATTACTCAATGTACAGAAATGCAAATCAAGTTCAATTTCCTTAAACAACCTCAAATAAAACTAAACAATAAAAATTGCAAATCTTTATCCAAAATATTATAGATGTACAATATGTTCAAGAGGTAATACTAATCAAAAAATCAATATCAAGGATTAATGACTAATCATCAGCTGAGAAATAGAGCATGTGAATCAAATAAAAACATTCATTTAACGCACATTCAATGTGTCAATATACTTAAGGAAAAATCAATACATGAACCAACCCATCAGTAGATAAAAAACCAATAATCAATATCCCAGATAGATGGAAGAAAGACTAAAATTCATGAAATACATTTGATGAATAACCGTAGAACATATCATAAAATGATAGTGTAATTTTATTCACTTGCAAAAAATTACAAAGCACAAAATCAAAAGCTTTCCTATTATGTGCTTAGTAGTCAATTCTGTTAGATTTTTATCATTTAAGAAATATGATCTTATGATCTTCTCTGAGAGAATAACATGCACAACAATAATCACAAGATACAAGAGACATAATAATTTTCCTTGGGGAAACCATAAAGGAGAAAACTCCACAACTTCCTCAGAGATAGAATGAACACCAATGGTAGTAGTAAAAACCAAAGATAGAAAAGATGATCTCCAACAGCTGTTCTCTCTCTCACTTGAGAGAGCTTCTCCTATCTCACTCATGTGCCATAGTTGAGTGAGTGTGTATGCCAAATAGATAGTCCCACTCTCTATTTATACTAGTTTCCGACTTGACAATTACTTACCAGGGCCGACATCTTTAGGAGATTCTAATAACCCTAGTGCCACTCAACTCTGGGGACTTTGCCCTCTGATCAACAAAGAGGGTTAACCTTAACTCAATTGTGGGGACTATTGGCCCAAATTACAATGGAGGTTTAACCTCATTGACTTTACATGACTTTATTATATTAATGACTCTCCTGATAGGAACATTGGGGTATAATGAAATACAAATGAGTCTCCCAATAAGAACATCGGGGTACAATATAAGTGAATACATTCCAAAGTTACAAATAAATCAACACTCCCTCTTAACTAGGAAGTTATTCTCTTGACACAAATCATCAGCAGAAGTCTTCTTCTCTGGATCATCATTAAAGATGGACCATCACTGGATCATCATCAAAGCTGGGTCATCACTGGATCATCATCAAAGCTGGATCATCACTGGATCATCATCATCACTGCTTCTACTATCTCAATCAACTGGTGCTATATCTCAATTCTTCTCATCATAGGAAGTTCTACAGAGCCAATCATTTTTCATGTTGGTTGTAGGCCTAGCCTCCATGTAGGTCTTCATCTTGTTCAACACTTATATCTTACCTGGGAGGAACACATCCAATAGCCATGTCAGAAATTCCCACCCACCACTCACATTTGACCATGGGAGGAACACATACAACAACCATAAGGCCCAACACTCACATCTGACCATGGGAGGAACACATCCAACAACCATGTTAGAAAGGCTCTGCACTTACATCTGACCATGGGAGGAACACATCCAAAAACCATGTCAGAAAGGCTCTGCACTTACATGTGACCATGGGAGGAACACATCCAATAACCATGTCAGAAAGGATCTGCACTTACATTTTACCATGGGAGGAACACATCCAACAACCATGTCAGAAAGGCTCTACACTTACATTTGACCATGGGAGGAACACATCCAACAACCATGTCAGAAAGGATCAGCACTTATATCTAGCCATGTGGGGAGCACATCCCACATCCATGCTAGAAAGGATCAGCATTTACATCCTCTGACATGGTATATACCATCCAAGCAAATTCCCAACACTTACATCTGACCATGGAAGGAACCAATCCTATCACCATGTTAGAAGGAATCTGCACTTAAATCTGACCATGGGAGGAACCAATCCTACAACCATGTCAAAAGGGCTCAACACTTACATCCGACCATGGGAGGCCTATATTTCCACCATGTCGGGAAGGCTCTCAGACTCATCACTTCCCCTTGGAGGGAACCTTGATATGGAGAACAACAATATTCTCCCTGAAGTACTCAAACTTCACTCTGTCCATTTCTAGCATAGAATCACATCAGGGCTGATTATGTCCAAGGATAACCTACGAGCTTCACTAGGACTAATTAAATCCGAGGGAAACCTACAGGACCATTTATGTCTGATCCACCTACAATATTTTCCAGGATTTTATGCTCAGACAACCTATCTCACCCGCTATTCTAGAATTCGCTCTTTCGAGAGATCTCTATCTGGATCACATACTGGAGCTTCATTGCTCCTTTCTCCCAAGTATTCAAGCAAGTGGCAACATATTTTTCCATGGTTGTACCCAGTTCCACTCGATACTACTTCCTACTAAACCAAGATCACACCTGATCCCATACTAAAGCAACACCCTGAAGCTCTCTTCCTATCAATGGCACTGCCTGCCCAATCCGAATCCACATAAACTTCTAGGTTAATCTTTTGATTCGCCTCATACTTGAGCCGATAATCAATTGTACCCTTCAGGTACCTCAGAATATGCTTTGCAACAATTAGGTGAACATGTCTCAATGTGTTCATAGCAAAGAAAATATTTGGTCTTGTATACATCAAGGACCCAATCATCTGATGATACATCGTAGCATCAACCGACTTTGATGAAGCATCACTCAATAGCTTCAGTTTCGATGCCATAGGTGTGGTTATGGCCTTGCAGTCCATCATCCTGAACCACTTTAGGATCTCTACTATATACTTCCCTTGTCCTAGGGATATTACAGCCACATTATACCACACCTCCATGTCTAGAAAGTAGTGCATCATATCCAAGTCCTTCATCTCGAACTCGGAAGCAAGTCTCCTTCTTGCAACCTTAATGTGTTCCTCTTTTCTTTTAGGAACAAGATATCGACATATAAGAGGATCATCATGGGTCTTCCACCTTCATCATTGAAGTAAAGTTTGGAATCCTCTTTACTTTGAGTAAATCCTAGATTCATCCATAAGTTGTCCATCTTGTCATATCATGTCAAACCTCAGGATATTCTACAGTCACTCCCTCTGAAGAAAAGCATCATTATCCCTCTTCCTTTTTTACTCTATGCATTGAAACATTCTATACTGGAGTGACAAGTAGCTTCCTCTGCTACTAATGTTTTATGTATCCATCTAGGATCACTGGATATCAAGATCCTAAACCTTTTCAAAAGTTCTTCTCGCACCCATATGTGAGCTAGTCATCCTCTATAGGCTTTCATCTTCAACCTTGTAGCAAAGGTTAAGATCTTCATCACTCTAGGTGATATTCAAGCTCCTCATGTATTTGTTATACCATGGGTGTCTTCTGATCTCGTATAAGGCCTTATTTAATTTGTACACATGAATCTACCTGTCATGTGCCTTAACTTCTAGTGGTTGCAAATGTCTCTTCGTAGTTTATGTCTTCTTTCCATGAGAAGCATCGTGCTACGAATATTTCCTTGTATCGCATGATGTTTCCATCTATTTCATGCTAGATCATGTATATCCATATGGAAGACATTACGTTCTTCCCTTCAGGTCTCGATACTGCATCCTAGACATCATTCTTCTTGAACGGGTACTCTCCTTCCCTTTATTCTTGGCTACTTCTTCATAGTTGGAAGGTGTTGCAACAATGATGTCGCTCAACAGTGTCACATAACTGCACCATGTATGAGACCTCTTCTTTCTTTGAGAGTATCATCATATTATTCTTCATCTTGGATTCTTTCTTGAACTGTCATCACTTGTTCTTCGGAACAAGTCTCATCCTTCTTTTCTTGTAGGTGATTGTACGTGATCTTTCCTACAAGTCAAATGCATTTTTATGGTTAGAAACATTTCATAAGGAATATTCACAATGGAAAATTCTGATGCATAAATATATAATCATGCAACTATTTTAGACAATACAACATTCATCCATATCTCATGGAAAATTTCTAGATGCCTTCCATCTCTACCAAGACATCATTAAGATTGTGCAATAATCCAATATGTCAGCAAAGAGGTTTCATTCTAGATAAGTAACAATAGAGAGTTTTATAGCACCCTGAGCTACTTACCCATCACATGCATATTAGTAGTATACTTCCATTAATGCAAACATTCTATCATGCATAATACATCAACTGAATATAAACAAGTGCATAACAAAGAATATCATGAAATGACAATTGAATACTTATATTTATTTGTTTCGTGGGTAGACTCCTTTCAACTTCATCATCTTATTCATTCTAACAACATCATTTCTTATCCAAATTCTTAATATGGATAAGAGGTTCTTCAAGAATTGAGTTCTTCATATTCCTCATTGCTTGAAGTATCTTCTTTGAATCGTGAAATCTTGAACTTCAGTTGCTCCCATCTTCTTTTCTCTTATTATGAGTCGAGCTTCTTCTTGTGTGTGATCTTCCCAGAGTCTGTTGAAAGTAATCACTTCCTTCTGGCACACATTCCTTGAATGAATGAATTCCATGATCTTGGGAGGCCATTCAAGGTGGTTATCACAACTTCTGCATTCTCCACTTCTTCTTCTACTACTTCAAGTTGTTCTTTGATTTGAGAGACCCTTTTAAATTATGACTGTATGGTCTCTGCATTCTTCACATTCTTCAGCTATTTTCTCGAAGTCCTCTTTTGATTTATGTTCTTCCCTTCAAATACATTGGTTAAGGAATCAAAACATCTCTAAATTAGGTGTCTTTAGGGAAGACACTTATGGTATAAGGTGATCCTTGGTTGAATCAGCAATGATCTTCTTGGCCTTGACCAAGTTCTTCTTGTGTAAGGCTTTAGCCTCATGTCCCTTTGGAACTAGAACCTCTCTACTTGTGTAAGTATCCAATTCATTTCATTCAAGAACTAGTGAGATCCTATACTTCTATGCTTGGAAGTTGTCATCCTCAGCAGGCTTGTCATCAAGCTGGTGTGATTAGTCATTTTGAAATGAGAACCTCAATTGTAAATAGCAAAAGATTAGATCTTACCAATTTGAGGGGTCCATCCTGGTTCCGGAGCTGGATGATCTAGTGTTTTTCAGAGAAACCCTAATTTTAAAAACTTGGAATCTTTCAAATCTAGTTGGATAGAAATATGGGCCTCTTCAAGGTGATCTATCCAACATACTCTTTTTCTGAAAACAATGGAGGGAAGCTCCTAAAACAGGAAGCCCTAGTTTTCCAATTTCCTCTGCATAAATGCTTGATATTGTTTATGTGGTATCTTTGAAGTACTACTCCCATGTGTCTTAAATTTCGTACTTAGGTATCCTCATCTATCCTCTTTGCAAAACCATAGGTTAGAGCAGAATGGGTTTCACCAATTGGGACTTATGAGAGTTTTCCCAAGGTGACATGTTTCAGGATTGTTCATCATAGAGAACTTGTATGGACTTCCACGTGTCCCTATTTCATCATAAAGGTCTGAAAATTTTAACATAGAAAGTAGAGTCCATTCCCTATCTGGAACATCTTGTGAAATTTCATTTGGACCTTTGTAGATCGAGATATAGCAATTCTCCCTAAGTGTCCTATTTAGGGATAAATCCTAGAAGAGGCTGGAACCCTTATTTCGAGGAAACATATCTCCCAAAATGTAGTGAAACTGAGTCTGAAATTTTTACATAGGGTACATCATGGCTTTATTTTTGTCCTGGGAAAATTTCGGCCCCTGAGACTTCTTCAAACCCAATATATAGTGAATTTACCAAAACTACATGTTTTAGTATTTTAGGGTTTTTCAGGCCCGAGATCAAACTAGGGTTTGAATTTCTTGTAGTTTTACCCAACCAAAAATATTGACCTTGGTCTCTAAACTTTGATTTTGATGAGGAGATAAATCCTATGCTGGGCTCACTCAAAAATTCTTCTTTTGTGAAAAGCCTTAATTTCCCGCAACAAAAACTGAAAATGTCAGGAATCAAATTCTACTTCGATAGAAAGATGTGCCCTTCAATGGAGAGTTAGCCTAGCATCCTTTTGCTGATGGATTTTGGAGAGAGACCCAAAAGTTAAGAATCCCTAGATTCTACAACTAAAGAGTGTCTTCTTCTTAGGTTAGCTTTGATAACATGTTAGATTTTTATCATTTAAGCAATATGATCTTAGGATCTTATCTGAGAGAATAACATGTAGAGAAATAATCACAAGAGACAAGAGACACAAAGAATTTTCCTCAGGGAAACCATAAAGGAGAAAAACCTGCAACTTCCTCCAAGATAGAATGAGCACCAATGGTAGCAGTAAAAACCAAAGACAAAAAATATGATCTCCAACAACTGTTCTTTCTCTCACTTAAGAAAGCTTCTCCTCTCTCACTCATGTGCCCCAATTGAGTGAGTGTGTATGTCAAATAGAGAGTCTCACTTTCTATTTATACTAGTTTCTGACTTGACAATTACTTACCAGGGCCAACATCTCTAGGAGAGTCTAATAACCCTAGTGCCCCTCAACTGTGGGGACTTTTCCCTTCAATAAACAAGGAGGCTTAACATTAACTCAATTGTGGGGAATATTTCCCTAACTTACAATGGAGGGTTTACCTCATTGAATTTACATGACTTTATTATATTAATGACTCTCCCAACAGGAACATCGGGGTATAATGAAATAAAAATGATTCTCCCGATAAGAACATTGGGATACAATATAAGTGAATACATTCCAAAGTTACAAATACATCAACATGTTCTCCTATGTAGCTCCTAGGATTAATCTCCTTACCCGAAATACCCTCCCTTTAAATATTATTACCAAATTTACAAAAAAGGAAATTTCCCAAGATGTAGGATTGCAAGATAATTTGGTTTTATGGTTTTTCAAGGGTGGAACACCACGTGGAATCTAGGTCCATCCGATCCTATATGTCCTGATATTTGAAATGTTCTAAGTGTACTTCCTTTTTGCATATTTGAGATGCAATCTACCTCTTTTTGACCTTCTTCCATTCTCAGAGGTACACCTATATTCTCATCATCGAAGTGTGGGGTGTCTCAATCCATCTCATGATTTCCTGCATAGTAAGTTGAGTGATATCCTAGGTATGCTCCTTGGATGTAGCAAAATCCCTTTCGATTTCTTCCAATTTCAACTTTGAGGGAAGTTACTGATCAATCAGATCCAATTCTACTCTATTGTTAGCTTCAAGGGAAGTGTTTGCAATTCTCCTCTATTGTCATTTTTACCTGTCTGTAATGAAGCACAAAATCCTTGAGATTGTTTTTCTATTTAAAGACATGAGATTTAACTTTTGGGTATGAAATGTTACTCAATGCCTCCTGAAATTAATAGTTGCTCTGTAGGTTGAGTCACTAGTTTCATCTTGATGAGCATAATGAAATATAGCATGCTCCTGCACAAAGAGGCTTTCTAGATATGACTTAAGGTCATGGATCCTCTTGGGTGATTCCCCCAGGTTCATATTAGCAATTTATTTTCCTAGGACAAGTGCATGAGTAGAAGTTTGTAGAATGAGAAAATCTAATTTGAAGGGAAATTTGGGCCAAGCCTTTATTTTAGACCCTACAATTTTGGGAAAACCCCCATCGATCAAAGTCTGATATTCTACTTCATGTAACACCATTCGATATGGAACTATCTTAGGCAACATGTGAACTGTATTGATGCCCCAAATTCGAATGTAGGAGAAATACTCTCCCACATACCAATCACCATGTAAAGCGATCAATTCTTTGGCTCTCTCAGAAAAAGATGGAGCGTCTGCCTTGAATTTATTGTGGTACATTGTGTCACGTCCCCACCCCTCTAAATGATGAAGAGGACATGAATGAACATGCTAACTACACACCTAGGAAATCTATCCCCATGATCGTAAAATAAAATGCATTGAAGTTAAACATACACAATTGCATAAATGATTATCAAACATCGAAAGAAATTTCATTCATTCACAGCATTTCACCTTTTCATATGGATTTATAAAACAAACATAGTTGCAAGGATTTAAACATAAGAATACTTATCTTAGAATAAGTTTGTACCACAACCAGTTACATCATTGCAATGTTCCACCCAACCATAGGCCAGTGTGCTCATCAATCACTCAACAACACTGCCACCCCTAAGCTGGGCATGATTCCGCAAGGAAAAATGGGAAACTAGCAAGCTCAGACATAGCCAAGGATACACAAAACTCAGCTAAGCCAACACAGTTGGGTTTATCAGTCTAACAAGGAGCTGGAAAGGTTTGTTGCAAAGCTAGTGAGCTCAATCCAAGAGCTATGGACACCTGCACTAGAACTAGCCTTAATTCTAAGACATCCACACACACCCAACACAAGGAAGCATCCCCTTCTCTGCTATGCAGTCCCTCGAGTCATGATTTCCCTTCCAGTTCTACTTAGGGGGTGTAGAGAAGAAATTCATCCTTTTAGCTCTGTCTATGAGACTCCTAAACAAACTAGGTTTATCAAGCAAGCCCAAACCCCATTTCCACTCCAAAAATAGTTCAACCAAAACAATAGAGGCATACACAAGAATTTCCAGATATGGGATTGATGAAAAATTGAATTGGGAGCCAAAAACGAATTTGCAGATGGGTAAAACAACCTCCTTAGCAGCAATTCAAATTCTAGATTCATTTGTGACCCTAACATGGCCAAAACGAACTCAATCGACACCTAAAATTCGTGGCTTTGTTTCCCCCATTGGTTGTGCAACTCTGAACATGAAATTCCCCAACCGTGGAGAGGTGGAAATACCAAAAATATGCCCAAAAGTGACCCCGACCCATGAACATTAACAAAAACACTTCCCAGCCCTAGGAAAAATGAAAAACACAACAAAGGATGTGAATGGTGAATTCCACGAGCTCCAAAATCATGGGGAAGACCAAATATGTGAATGCCTCTAGGAATGGGCAATAACTTGCCCCATAAGTCAAAATTGCATTTCCCAAAACTGATAGCTTCCCAAATTTGAATTTGGGTTTTCATACCTTGCCCATCGCATGAAATAACCAACTCAACCAAATTTTGGCAGTAATAAATGATTGGGTGAATAAGACAAGAAAGTTAGTTGACATTTTGGTGGGTTCTCCCTTTTACATTTGCCTTTTCCCCATTGGACCCAAAGGTTATACACCCACCCCCATTATCCTTAGGAAACCATGCCCCCATCTCATTATTTGTTGCATTGACATAGCTGGTTGTGGGTTTTTAATTAAATTGCATATTTACATGATGTCCAAAATTATAATGTGTTGACTAGCACAAAATACCATCGCCAACGATTTTTTTTAATCGCCGAACATAAAACTCTAAATCGATGGTGGGGATTTTTCCTATAGATCCACACCATGATTAATTACAATACATACATCATATACATTTAATGCAAATGGGGTCAAAACTGGGGTGTTACACATTGACCCTAGAAACAGGTCAGAAATCTCATAAACTGAAGGAACAAAGTTGTCCTCTCACATATATGAGCAATATATATGTATCGATGGCGAATGTTTACTCCAATTCCAACCCATGGCTAGAAAAGTAGAAGTTGCGCAAAACACATCCATAACATAACATGACATATAGAATGTCAGCTTCCTTGTGGCTAGAGTCTTTTGATACTTCTCAATTTATTCTTTCAAATTCATAGATAAAATCTATTCCCAATTAAAGGATTCCCCTGTAAGAAATATATGGTGGGCTACAAGAAACCATTCAACTTTGAACATTGAATGGTTTGGAATTCCATACAACCGGAAAAACATGGACGCAAGCAATGAAAATGATTCCTGAGACCAGGAAATAGGGTAATAATTGCTTGGATTAGGGACATTTTCGATTGGGATTTCCATCCAGGATTTCACCACTTCCTCAAGGTTAAACTGGGACATGGGCTCATCAAGAAATTTAGAACTCAAAAGTTGTTGAGGAGGTACAAGTGAATAAGCCCTGGTGAAAACATTAGGGTGGAAAGAGGCCACTGGGGTATGAGTATGGTCATTGAAGGACCGCTCTTTTGGGATTGTGTGGTCTAATTCCCACTTAACTGGGTCTGTGTAGATCATACAAGGAGGTCGAGAAACAATACAATGGAGCTGGGAACTCTTAATTTTTGTGTATGCAGGCTGGTCATGGAGAATTGTGGAAAAATCATCATTGTCAAAAATGAAGTAAATCCTCGACCAATCCAAGTGAAAGGTTTTAGAGACACATCCATTAGTATCAGTGAATATACCCATGTTGGGGTCTTTTCTCTTTTTCTCCTGTAGAGCATTTTTCGACCTGGTGTTCCTAGACCTTGTGGAAGCAATTTTTGATTGAAGTTTAGAAACCATGGTTAAAAACCTACCACACTTTGGAAATAACAGAAAAAATGGTCGTGAAGGACAAGTACTTATTGGTAGAAATCTTGAGAACCATAGAATTTGTAAGCTCAAGCAAGAAAAATCCGCAGTAAAATCTCCAAACATAGTAAAAATACAAGTGAAATGGTGAATATTTCATAAATTCGAATAGATTAAATAACCCAAAAAATCAATGACAAAATATATCTAGGACGTAGATCTGGAATAAATGGACATCTGAGATCAAGGTAGGAAACCAAAATGCAGAAGTAAGAAAGACATCAAGCTTCGGATTTTATGATTTCCTCCTTCCGTAATCCACCTTTGCGGAATGCGGAAGGCGGAACTGACATTATTGATCAAGGAAAATTATTAAAGTTATGTAATAGGAAATCTGCCTTTGCGGAATGCAAAAGGTGGATTCGAAATAAAAACAAAATGTGCGAACTATGAATTTTTCGCCTCTCGTAATTCACTTTTGCAGTTTTCGGTTTATGAAACTGAAAGAACAAACAAAAATGCAATTTTTTTTTCACTTACTACATTCCACATTTCGCAGTGCAGTTTGTAGGAGGCAGAACCAAAAGATAAAAGTTTTCTTTTGGAAACGAGCTCCCGTAATCCGCAATCCACCTTTGTAGGTTGTGAAATGTGGGAAAGGAAAACTTTTTATTATAAGAAAATTTGAAATCTCACAATTCTCCTTTGCAGGTTGTGAGATGCGGAAAAAATATTTTTGGAAGACCTAAAAAAAAGGACTTCTGCTATCCCCAAAATTGTGGGTTTCATAATGCGGGGAGAAGAAACAAAAAACAATAAAATAAAATGGCACCTTTGAAATATGCAAAACCCAAAAAATTAAGGTTTACGAGGAAATTTTATTAAGTCCAAAACACGATACTTATAGTTTAAAAATCCCCGAGCAATATCATGGCTTGAAAAAATAGTTTAAGGATAAGTGGGGCTCTCATTTTAGGCTCCTAAAATGGGATCTGTTGCTGCCAACAACAAATGGCGACTTGCTGGGAAAAGCAGTTATCTCTGTGAAATTTCACATGAACATTTCAAAGAAGATATGTCAATGTAAAAATATATTTCACCTCATAATCCAACAACAAACTCATGAATATACAACCAGATTTATCATAAGAATAGATACAATTTCCATCTCACAATTTCATAACCCTTGATAATGATACCGAAGAAACGAGCAAGTCTTAAAAGTAATAAGGTATCCCTATGAGAAATATGTCAATAGTTAGGGAATTTTTAGATGATATTCTAGAAAAACCTTGGATCTATCTCATGATCAACAAACCAGCAATCAACTTGAATATGGATTTTTGTTAGGAATATATACATCATTTTTTCTTCTTTTTTTTTCATCTTTTTCTTCATTTTTTATATCATAAAATGATAATTTAGTTGCAACATGACCACTACCCTGGTAAGAAACAATGACACACAGTTCTTACCTGGAAACTAAACAAGCTAGCTCTATCAAGAGACTCGTCTTCTGGATTTCACACCAAAATAAATTACCATGTCCTGGTAACCACCTATCAGTAATTTCAGTCCAAGTAAGGTCCATGAACATGGTCATACTATCTTGTGATAAGACCCTCTGTCCTTAAATACAACAAGTTATATTAGAAAAGGAAAACAATTTTACAAATGAAAACTGCAAGCCATTACCCTAGCCTGGGAACCAGACGATGGTAACGTCATTCACTAAGCATGTCTCGAAACATGTTAGGTTGGATTGTGATAATACCCCCTATCTTGCAGCTTACACTTATTAGGGTGATTTTTATTAATTCTAAGGTGATTAAGGTGAGATCATAAAAGAACACAGGTTAAATAGGTTGTTAAAGATATGCTGCCAATAATCACTAAAACACTTGACAAGAATGTGAGAGTACTCGTAAAACTCAATCATCATTATGAGGATAGATAAAGATAGTGATCATAATAATTGAAGATTCAATTTGAAAATTTATCATAGACTTTGGATTGCATTCCCATGAAGATATTGGTGTGGGTATGAACTAAGTGGAAATTTCTGACATATCCCAATTAAAATTCCTTAGTCAAAATGTTCTAGGGATAAACCACTTTCACCTAATGCAACAAGCTGTTGTAAGCATGCAATGTTTTGTAAATAAAAGAAACAAGAAATCAATCAAACCAAAAAAAATCAAGAGAAAATCAAAAGAAATTCAATCAAACCCAGACCTATATATAGGTAAGAAAAACTTACCTCAAGAAAAATACTTATTGAGGAATTGGATGTTTGTTGGATCAGCTTTAGAAAGACCCTTCAATGTATGTAAGAGGACAGTACTAGGTCCAATATTTTCTGTAATAATGAATGGCCCTAACCATAGACATTGAAACTTGGTATAGTCTCTTTTGTGTTTGTAGGGTTTGTCCCACTTCAACACCAGATCCCCAATCTGAAAATCATGACTTGTGGAAGACTTATCATCAAACCATATTTTTACCAGTTGTTTGTGGTGATATAAATTGTTCCTGGAATTCTCCCTCTCCCTTCCAGTTTGAGAAGAGTGTCAATTCGATCCTGTAGAGGGGAGGATTCATCCTCCCGTGAAGAATATTGTGCAATGTGTAGTGATGGGAGAAGAATATTTTATCGTAAGACAGACTCTTTTCCATAGACCAGGAAGTAGGGAGAATTTCCAATAACAACGTTAGGAGTGATTTGGTTTTCTCATAAGGAATTAAAAATATTTGTATGCCAATCTCTGTGGTTGGTGGCCACATTTCTCCTTAAATTATTGATCAGATTCTTGTTTGAATATTCTTCCAAACTATTGCCTTGTGGGTAATAATTAACATATTACTTTACTTTAATCCCCTTTTCAATGGCATATTGAGTGAGATCAATCGAATTAAAATAAGAGGAATTATCAAAAACCAAATATTTAGGTGCCCCAAACCTAGTAAAAATGTTACTCTCCAGGAAGGATATAAATGAGTTGGTATTAGTGACCTTAAGGGGGATTGCTTCTACCCACCAAGTAAAATAATTTGTCGCAGTAAAAATGTACTTATGTTTCAATTCATAGGGAGAAGTAATGGCACCTACAAAATCAGATCCCCATTATCGAAAAGGATACTGGACAATGACAGGTTGAAGGGGAAAGGATGGCTTCTTCAACTTACTAGCACATCTTTGGAAAGGCTCACATTTTCTGACAAAGTTATGTGAATATTTCAATAATGTGGGCTAGTAGTATCCTACTCTTAACACTTTATGGGATGTATTTTCTCTTCAGAAATGTCCACTTACAGGTCCTGCATGCATTTCAACCAAAATTTTGTTAGCCTCTATTTTTTCAAGGAACCTAAGAAAGACATCGTCATAATTTTTTCGGAACAAAACATTATAAATGAATTGATAAGGTGTTTCTTTCAACCTCAATGTACTATGCTTATTGAATTTGAGGGTTGGAGGGGAATACCCGTGAATAATATAAAATTTAATATATTCATACCATTTTGATGATGGATCAGAAATAACGTCAATAGTCTCAACAGACATGTCTTCCTCTTGAATCCATTATTATTCCTGCTCTGGGTTATTTGATTGGGATTCCAGTAAACATAATACCATCCCTTTGACCATATTGGAAGGATTAATATCCAAACCATACTCCTGGAGTGCATTCATCCAGTGAGCTCTTTTTTCTCCTAACTCCTTTTGGATCAACACATTTCTTATGCCTGCGTATGGGATGGTCACCTTTGTCTTTGAATTCAACAAATAAGGCATGAAATGCTTCAAATATTTATAAACAACATAAGCTTGCTTGTCCACCTGTGTATAATTTAAATCATCTCCTTTGAATGTAGCACTCATGAAATAAATCGAGATCTCCATGTCCTCAACATTTTTCTGAGTGAGCATAGCATCGTAAGAAACATCAGTAGAAAAAGTATGTAAAATGAAATATTTTGAAAAATCGAGGGGTATCAATGCAGGAGCATCCATTATAGCCTTCTTAGTGTTAGAGAACACATCCTTTTGGATGTCATACCAATTAAATACAACTTATTTATTGATCATGTTTTGAAGTGGTCTAACAATTTGTGAAAAATTGGGAACAAACCTCCTAACAAAATTAATCTTCCCAAGGAAATATTGCATAGCTTTCTTCGAGCTAGGGAGCCCAGATTTTGAAATTTCTTCAGATCTCTTTGGGTCAATTATTATTCCATCCTTTGAAACAATAAATCTAAGAATTTTTCCTTCTATAACTACAAAAACTGATTTCTTAGGGTTCAAGGAAATGCCATACTTCCTACACCTTTCAAAAACTTGCTTTAATGCAAACAAATGGTCATGCCATTTTTTAGAAAAAATAGTTATATCATCTAAGTAAAGAATGACAAAGTTTTGCATCAAACCTCTTAAAGCTATATCCATAGCTCTCTAAAAAGTTGCACTGGAATTTATTAGCCCGACAGGCATTCTCCTGTAGGAATAAGTGCCCCAGGGTGTCCTGAAGGAAGTCTTCAACTGGTGAGAAGTCATGACTAGAACCTAATTGTAACCTGAAAATCCATCAAGAAGAGAAAACATTTCTGCACTAGAAACTCTTTGAAAAACTTGTTCCATTGATGGAATAGGGTAGTTTTCCTTTTCAGATGCTCTATTCAAATTTCAAAATTCTACACACTGTTTGATTTCTCCACTCTTTTTGTGGACAGGAACCAAGTTGGAAATCCACTATGTGTATCTGACAGGGAAAATGTTTATGTCTTTCAAGAGTTTCTCAAGCTATTTCTTTATGGATGGCTCGAGACAAGGATGAATTGTTGTCAGCTTTTATTGATAGGATCTTTCATCGAGATTTAGGGGTATGTTATGTTGCATAATAGAAGAATCGAAGGTTTTGGGATCATTATAAGTCCATGCAAAAACATCCTTATATTCTTTGCATAATTTGACTAAAGCTTTCTCCTCTTTAGGAGAACAAGTAAGACCTATATTAATAAGTTGAGGGTTATGCTCATTACCAAGATTAATAGTCTTATAATTTAGAGTAGAACTATGAGTCTTGCAATTTGGATTTCCTTTGAACTTATCTTGAGGATCATAGAATTTCTATAAATTAAGGACTGATTTAGGAATCAAGTTGGAAGGAAAATAATTATCAGACAAAGAATTTTCATGTTCAAATTCATCTATAGCAACGTCTTTAAAAGTGTCATGGGATGTGAGGAAGTGTAACATATGAACATCATCAACAAATATCTTCCAACTAGTTACATTATCGGGTATGGAAGGTTTGTACATGAGTTCGATAGAAAAGGTATCAGGAGATAGGCCTTCAAGTGGAATGATCCTAGATGTAATGTTTTCGAAAAGGTTTGCATCAAAATTTTGTGAACTTGGGAAATATTTAATGTTAAAGGATTTAAATGATCTTGTCATGTCCCTAACTAACTTCCGATAATTCAAAATATGTGGAGATAAAAAATGAATATGGTTTCTCACATGTTTTACTATAATTTCAAAGGTTCCATCACATTGAATGATTTCTACTCCCAAGTATATTGCTTTCCTAATCCTATGACCAAAGCTTCCTACTTAGTAATGTTGTTGTTACAATCAAATTCTAGTCTGTAAGCGATCATCTATTTGGATCCCTTAGGATCCATGAGCACACAACCTGCACCGGTACCATATTTGGATTTAGATCCATCAAAGAAAAGTGTCCAAGATGACAAATCTAATCTAAAATTGGTATTGGAATTATATACATTATGTACAATTTCTCCAGAAAATGGGATAACCTTACAATTGTCAATTTTTGACAGTCTATCAATAATCTGATTAGGGGAAGAATCAAGAGGAAAGTCACCAAAGTAAGAGTCAAGGGTGTAGTGGTCAATGGTTGTATTCACAAAGACTGAGGGTTCACTTGGATGAATTAGATCCATGACTGTCTACTTCATGAAAGGTTCCCTATTGATATTAATTTGATTAGGCCTTCCATTATATGGAAACCACAAATGGGGCCAGTCATTGGAAAAATATCCTTTCATCTTCTTAGATCAGTCTCTACTCAACCACACACCATATGTTTCAAGAACATAAGCTACTACAATATCCATTGTTTGATGTATTCTAGGGTCGACAGACAATGTTAAAAGGATATTCTTGAGCTCCCTTAGGACCGCTACTCTAGATCTATTTAACTGAACTATTTGAGTAGGAAAAGACTCCCAAGTCAAATTTAATTTTTTACACATAGACACAGGAATACAATTTAATGATGCCCCTGAATCGATCATAAAATTATGGATGTTTTTGTTCAAAACCTCTAAATTTAGTAAAAAAGGTGGGACCCTTTTTGTACCAGGATTTTGAGCATCGGACTTTGTGAAAAATTCCAAATTATGATTATGATATTTCTCTAGATTGATTTTGAGAAAATTATTGGGTAAATTTTCTCTAATGGATGGTATTTTGAGAAGTTCAAAAAGAGAAATATTTGCTTTATCCCTCTCTAAATCATCTACCAAATTATACTTGACTTTGGGGATTACCTTTTCTTTTGGCGGTGTTGCTTTACCTGTATTTGGATAATATATCAATGGTGTATTGTCTTGTGATGTCAAACCTTTTCTTCTAGTGTTGTAGGAATGCTGCAAATCAAATACAACTTCATCATCTTCCTCCTCCTCTTCCATTGGCAGAAAACAATTAACAATATTTACATATGGATTTTTTTTCTTTAGTAGGAGGAATTTCCGCTATAGCTTCATGTCTAGTATCATCATGGATAGTTAGAGGAGGAGAAGTAAAGGCCTTAAAGATAGAATAGATCCCATCAGAGGTGAGTGTGTCCCTAGGGTTTGGAGGAGGTTGATTTTGTGGAGGCCAGTAAGGTCTCTTAAGCGGTGGCCTTTCCAATCCTCTATTATTCACCTGATTATCATTGATATCTCTTTTAAGATCTACCATGTCATTAGAAATATTTTGTAATTGATTTTTATGTTGTCCATTTCGTAAGGGTATTTGTTTAGAGTTATGGGTTTAGAAACATTCTCCTTCCTTATCCTGGATGTAGAAGGATGGTCCGACTCTTGATCAGGATTATCTTTGAGACCAAACATATCTTTCTCTATCAAGACAGCCTCCACAAAGGCCTCTTGCAGAGTAGCTTTATGAGCACGCTTAACCCACATATAAATCGTCGTAGGAAAACACTTAATGTAATATGCTACCAAGAGTTCTTCAACAGGAAGAACCGTGGAAGGGATCCTATTCTTCAGACAGGAGAACCTTTGATTAAAATTTTTACTCCTTCTTTTGGTTTTATCCTCAGAGAGAATAACTCTATGACAAGGTCCTCTGGGGTACTATCGTCTCCAAAATTATGGAGGAATAGTGCATCAAACTATTGCCAAGAATTAATAGAAGCATCTTCCAAAGCAAAGTACCAAATTATGAAAATTTAGTCACATTAATATGAGGACTAAAGCACAATATTACAGAAGATTCAAGACAATTTACACAAAAAATGACATAACAGTGCTGCAATTAGAGGTTGCAACTGTATATTATCAATAATCAATCAGAAGTAGTGATACAATTTCATACACTTGCATGAATAGCAAGACAATTCGAATCCCAAGGAGGTCATTCGAATTGCACACATAAGAGTGGATTAGCTATTAGTTAGCCACACCAAGCACATTATTTAACCACTAATAATAATCAATAATCATCTCTAACTGAATAGGAGTAGTGATGACTGAGTCTAACTGAATAGAATTCAACTGCATGTCAACAGTATGTGGGGGTGCATATCTAACTCAAGTTAGCTCTGATGAAGTGAACGTAATTGAACTGAGTCACCAAAAGTTGTTGGAGGTGCCTTAGATCACTTTAGTTAACTGGGAATTTCCAAAAATAGAAAAAATAGTGATGGAGGAGCCTTTATTGATGTAGTTTAACTGAAATTTGGTGGAATAACCATCAATTAACTTATTTGGGGTGCTTAGGTCATGCATATCAACCCATATTTTCTCCTTGATTAAAGGAGGAATCTCAGTTAGTCTCCTTGATTGAAGGAGAAGACTTAGTTGGCCTCCCTGATTGAAAAAGGATAATCTAGTTGATGCTGATGTCACCAATTCAAGTCAAAAACTTAGGATTAGTGGATAATTAGGACAAATTGAGAAAATAAATATGTTTGGGTTTGATAATGACTCCAACACCCACCTCCCTTAATCTATACTCATGTGTGGGAGTAAAAAAATAATGCTAGGTCCATGACAACAAAGGCCATAGGTCACCCTGTATAAAAAGTAACTCTAAAATGCTCAAAACAAATGCTAAGTGAGGGAAAGAGAAAAACCCCGTGGGAACAAAACCCCCCATCAAGTTGAACACTAAATAAGTAATTGTATTCACCCTGATGAAATCACCCCTAATAGTGAACGGAGGTAAGTGAAATTTTTCTCAGTAAATTTCTTAGTGAAAATATCTGCAATCTGCTCATCTGTAGGGAAGTATTGCAGAACAATTGTCCTTTCATGCACCAAATCCTTGATGTAGTGCATATGGATCTCAACATGTTTGGTAATATGCCACTGAAATGGACTCACTGAGATATTGATAGCAGTTTGGTTGTCACAAAATAGGACAGTGGATGAAGCACTACCAATCTCAAACTTAGATAAAATTCCTTGTAGCCAAACTGCCTAGATGCAAGCATTGACTGGTCCCTTGAATTCTACCTTTGCTGAAGAAAGGGAAATGGTAGCTTGCTTTTTGATGGAACATAAATTTGTACCACGACCAAATATAAACACATAGCTATAAGTGGGATTCTTATATATTCTATCCCCTGCCCAATCAGATACTGTAAAACTAAGCAAATCTAGCTCATAATCTGCATCATAGTGAATGTCATAGGATCTAGTGCCCTTAATGTACTGAAGGATCCTCTTGGTTGCCTTCCAATGCAGCTCATGAGTCTACTGCAAATACCTTCACACATCATTCATGGAATAACAGATTTTAGGCCTTGAATTTTTCAATTATAGAAAACTTCCGATCAACTAGCGGTAACTAGTGGAATCCATGGGTGGAGTTGATTTTTCCTCTTCAAGACTAATTCCTGAGAGGAAAGGAAATGGTGCATAATTACAATAATCAATTTTAAACTTAATTAATAGGTATGAAACTTATTTTTACTATGTAACCATTATCCCATCATAGTCTTGAGCGATTTCCAGCTCGAGAAACTGTCTCAGCAGACCTAAACCACTCATTTCAAAAGCATCATGAAGAGCAGTTTTTATAAAGGAAATTGAAGCAAGTGTGCTTCCTGCTATAAAAAATAATGCACATACAATACTATAATAATAATATTAACTTCATACTTCTGAAAATATACATTTGGATCATATTTTCATCTTTGGAAGTTCTATGAGAGCAGAAAGGCATCCATTTTGGCATACCAAGATCTTGAGGCCTATTTCAACCCATATAAAGATTTCTGTAACTTACAAACCAAGCAAGGATATGATGTATAGCCTTTAGTTTTCTTCATGTATATCTATTCTTTTAGGTTTACATGAATAAAATCACTCTTGACATCCATGTGATGCACCTCCCAGTGCTTGGATGCGGCAATGGCCAAAACTAACCTGATGGAATCCATCTTTTCCACTGGTGCAAAGGTCTCATGATAGTACACTCCTTGGACTTGGGAGAACCATTTTTCAACCAGAAATGATTTGTACTTTCATTTTTATCCATATGCATCAAAATTTATTAGATATACCCACCTGCGTTGAACAAGTTTCATCCCAGGTGGAAGGGAAACTAGCTCCCTTGCATTTTTCCAGAGAGAGTTGAACTCTTCATCCATTGCATATTTCCATATCGGATCATTTAGAGCATGGTATTAGGACTTGGGATCAGACCCAATAATCATATAGTAGGTCTCATATAGAAAGGAATCATTACAAGAAAGAGAAATACCTGATCTTTCAAAATATGACTGGGTTCTCCTTGGATCAGCAGGATTTCCAACATTTGTCCCAACAGAAGAGAGTCTTTTTGGCCCATTTTGAGAGATGAGTGGGATAATTTGAATATGATTTAGAACCTGATATATTATTTTCACTGATATCATAAATCATATATGAAATATCATAGCTTTCACTTCCATTTTCACCATCATAATGATCAGCAGAACAAGAGGGAATTTCAGCAGTTTCTTCCTCGACTAGTTCTACATCTTGGAGAGGTTCTTCAAAGTGGACACTTCTCTCAATGAATATATTTTTTTTTCTGATATTTAGAAGTTTGTATCCATTTTATTCCTCTATATACCCAATGAAAATACACTCAATACTTTGCGGTTGCAAATACTTCCTATTGTCAAGCAAAATTCGAGCGCAAGGAGTGGACCCAAAAACTCTAAAATTGGACGCATCTTGTTTGTGACCAACGTATGCTTCGAAAGGAGTTTTTACTTTAACGGAATATTGAGTTACATTGTTCTGAATTTAGGAAGAAACATTAATTTCCTCATCCCAAATATTTGTATCCAAACCTTTTTCTTCCACCATGCAAGTAGTCATCTCTTTGAGGGCTTGATTTTTCCTTTCTGCTACACCATTCTGCTTGGGTGTGTAGGGAATGGAGTGCTGGATTTGGATCCCATATTTATAAAATATTTGAAAAATATTAGACTTGATATACTATCCTCCATTATCATATTTGGGAGACTTTATCTTCCTCCCAGAGGCAATCTCAACAGATTCCTTGAACTTAGTGAATCTTTCAAAAACTTTAGATATTTTCTTTAGGAAGAAAACCCAAGTGAATATGGAGAAGTCATCAATAAAGGTGACCACATGCCTTGAAACACTCATGGAGGTTGTAGGAATAGGTCCTCTGACTTCATTAAAACCCAAAATACTTGTTGCATGACTTGACTTTCATCGATCAAATTTGTGCTCAGGATGTTTGCCGACAATACACTCAATAGATTGGATATACACTCAATAGATTGGAGGCCAAGAAGTGTACATAAAAAACATCAAAGAAGCTTCCATGTTCAAGATTTATAGTACCTTTTACTTTCAAAATGATTTGACAATCATCTCCCATGTGGATGGGAATGCTACTGTTGAATTCCATGAATGAAAAGGATTCTTTGCTTGCCACCATATGGTTCGAAGCACCTGATTCTATGAGGAGAGCTTTAGGCTTTGAAACATTTTCCATGAGGGAATTTCCTCTTTTTGGCTGGATGTTCCTATCATGATTATCTCTCTTCCTAACATTTCCAGGAAGATTGATATTGTTCTTCTCAAGGAGAAGATTCATTTCATCAAGTTTTTTCTTCATGCAGGAATTTTGAGGGTGAAATCCATTCCTGCAATAGGAACACTTGATCTTTCTTTAACTTGGTTCCCTTTGTTCTTGTTCTTTCTTGAGCTGGAAAGATCATCTTGCTACTGGTTCTTCTCCTTTGTCTTAGGAGCATCAAACTTAGTTTTTTGATTCCCCTTACCATTTGTAGCTTTGGTCCCTCAAACAAACATTTCTTGATATTTTGAGGATCTGATGATCCCCATCTACACAAGCTTGTCATGCTCTATTGTGAGAGACTCAATGAAGGCATTGAGGGTCGGCATCTTCCAATTTGGAGTTGTTAGCTTCCCAGTATGGAATTTGGAAATAAAAACTGAGTAATTCGGTCCAAGTTTGGAAAGAACAAAAAGGATGATCTTATCATCCTCCTTATCCACTTCACACTCCTTCAACTAGAGCACCAAGTGATTGAACTTGGTGAAGAAATCATTCATATTTTTAAAGTTTCCTGGGTGAAGAGAAATTAGATCATTCTCTAGCTGATAGATCCTCGGGTCATATTCCTTATCAAACAGGGAACCAAGTTGCTCCCAAATTTATTTAGGAGTCTTTAGTCCCGTGACGTGGAAGAGAATATCCTTAGAAATTGAAAGGCACAGAAACCAAAAAGCTTCATCAAGCTTATTCCAGTATCTTGCTTTATCTACAACATGATTTGGATATATCTTGGTGTCCATTTTGACTCTGTAGAGTCCTTTGGAACGCAATTGAATCTCCATGTCCTCCTTCCACTGGTGGTAATTGAAAAGAGTAAAGGATCCATAGAAGAGGCCATTTTTCTACTACAGCAAATGCAGTAGAAGTCTTTCCAAAAACCTGCAAAAACACAAAAAGGGCACCGTAAGGTCAGATAGCTGGCACTTGTTAATTTTTCATCACACCCAACTTATTCAATCAACCTAGCTTGATCAACAATTCCTTTTCTTAAGACTTATGTGGCAAACTTGCCGCTTATGGTGTAGAGCTGGAATTTTTGAGATTTTTGCTCAAATTGCATGCTAGATTCATCAAGAAATCTTGTTGGAGAACAAGAGCCTTGTCCCACAGTGGCTCTGATACCATATGAAAATTCATTCATAGTAATATAAGGACTAAATCACAATCTTATAGAAGGTTCAAGACAATTTACACAAAAAATGACATAACAGTGTTGCAATTAGAGGCTGCAGTTGTATATTATCAATAATCAATCAGAAGTAGTGATACAATGTCATACACTTGCATGAATAGCAAGACAATTCAAATCCCAAGGAAGTCATTCAAATTACACACATGAGAGTGTCTTAGCTGTCAGTTAGCCACTTTAAACACATCAGTTAACCACTAACAATCAATAATTGGCTCTAACTGAATCAGAGCAGTAATGACTCAGTCTAACTAAATAGAACTCAATTGTATGTCAATCAGTAGGTGAGGGCACATATCTAACTCAAGTTAGCTCTAATGAAGTGAACTTAACTGAACTGAGTCACCAAAAGTTGTTGGAGGTGCCTTAGATCACTCTAGTTAACTGGGAATTGCCAAAAATAGACAAAATACTGATGGATCCGCCTTTACAGCTGCATTTTAACTGAAAGTTGGTAGAATAACCATCAATTAACTGATTTATGGTGCTTAGGTCATGGATATCAACCCATATTTTCTGCTTGATTGAAGGAGGAAGCTCAATTAGTCTCCTCGATTGAAGGAGAAGACTTAGTTGGCCTCCCTGATTGAAGGAGGATGATCTAGTTAATGCTGATGCCACCAATTTGAGTCAATAACTTAGGATTAGTGGATAATTAGGACAAACTGAACAAATAAATATATGTTGGTTGGATAATGACTCCAACACAAGTGGAAGGTTGTCCCTCGAAAGAATAAGAAAAAAAACTACACACCACATCATCATGTATGACACTCATCAATATAATGGCTTGAATTTAGTTCTTGACATGATCTTCAATAGGGATCCTATCATCTGGGTTGAACCTGGGAAGCCACTTCTCAGGGTTTTTAGGTAATTTATGTAATTGTCATGGGATTAGGACTATGTCTAAGTCAAGCCAAGGTATATTGAGGTCGTCGGCCATTATTCTCTCTGGTGGCTTTGAGGATTCTTATGATAAAGATGGATATGAATCAGGTGGTATGGGTGGTGGAAATCCACCACACTGGTCATCAGGATGTGGATATTCTGGGGATATGTCTGCAGTTTCCAAAAGTGGACTTGTTTGGGCTTGAGGAGTCTCTCCTTGTTGATTAATATATTGAGTACTAGTATTGACATGAGAGGTGAGAGTTAACAGAGGGGAAGATAAAACATTTATGAGAATTAGAATAATACCAATTCCTGGTTCCACCCTTTTGGTAATATCATTGGTGTTTTTTCTCCACTGTTCAAAAGTGAGGATCCCACCAGAGGGTGGTGTAAAAAGTGTTTCAGTTCTCCCAGTGGATATTTTTGAAACAAGGGTGGTGGGGATTGGTGATTGACCTTCTACAGTGTGTGTTTCAAATGTAGAATATTAGACATGGTGTTAACCCAAAAATCCCCCACATAGCTCTCAATGGCCTACAACAACCAAGGACACCATCTCACAACACTCATTTCACTCCATAAGACTTTCCATTTGACCCCCACACCTCCAAAAGATCCCAAGGATGAAGAAAAGGGATAAAAACCCCCAAAAAGAGCCCAAAATAGCCCCCTAGGAGCTAAAGCCCTTAAAAAGGTGCTAAAACCCTAAAAGGGGCTAAAATTAGGGTGGAAGGGGCTAAAGGCCCAAAAAATGGGCTAAATCCTTGACCAAGGGCTTAAAACCCTAAAATCCCTTGGAAAAACTATTAAAGGAGGGTGGGGGGTCACTCTTAAGACACTCCTCACTTGCCTATTGTTATTCTGCCCATCGATGCTTTGAGACCTTTTGCTCTCAAACCACCCACTCTCCCTCTCCTCCATCTCCATGTCATCAAGCCATTACTTCCCAACCAAGAGAGAGGTGCTCCCATGAGCTAGGGCATGGTGGCCCATTTCCACCTAAGTGAGGTATAATTTATTTTCATGTTTATTTGCTTGTTTTGCTTTCTAACTGATATTTTGATTTGTAGGTTTTTCATTGACATTGTTTGCAGGTTTGCTAGTGTAGTAGCTTAGGTTGTTTGCAGGTTTCAAGGAGGTGGAAGCCTAACCCATTTTCTATAGAGGGGTTCACAAGGGCTTCATCTCCTCCTTTATTTTTTGTTATTAGCTCTTAGATCTAGTTTACAGTAGCTTCCATTTGCTTATTCTTGTTTAGAATAGCTTAGTTTAAATTCGTTGCTCTGTTTATGCTATTTTCCCTTTCATTTTTTTACTGTTTTCAAAGGGTGGGAACCTACCCTTGTGCCCTCTAGGCATAAGGGAGCCATTCCTACTCCTATAGTGAGGAGAAATTCTCACTACAGCTTTGGCAACTCCACTAGGTCAATCCCACAGGATCCCTGGGCCAAAAATTTCAAGTTTTCAAGTTTTTTTCATTTTACCCTAGTTTTCATAAATCTTAGGTTGGATCTATTTAAATCTACTTTATTTCCCATTTTAGTCAGCTTCGAATCCTCTGTTAGGCCGAGCCAATTCAGACTGACCCTAGTACCAGTTACTGTCGGCCAGATTTGACCCTGCATCACCAAAAAACCCCTTTCTGGAGCAGGTCACTCTTATCGGGGGAAAAGGTGAGATTGTGGTGCTCTTAATTGGACAACAGGTGCACCTAGGGTGCACTTAATCCTCAGACAGGCATGACTTCAGCCCAGAAACTCAGGTTGCGGCTGTTTTCACATTCTGTGTGACCCCCTTGCTCATTTCTGGAAAAATATCATGGCCCCCTCGTAATATTTGGTCAGAAATGTGCGGCCTGTCATACAGAAGTTGTATTTAAGTTTAATTAACAGTAATTTTCAGTTTCAGAGGACTCTTAGTGTGGCCCAACTGCCTTTGGCCACCATTGCAGGTCTCTTTCAATTCTAGTTTTTATTTTCTGCAAATCAATCCATGAACAATGTGTATATGCTAAATCAATCATTAAGGCTTAATAAAATCAACTAGTCTAACTAAAAGTAACTTAAAAATAACCATCTTGCTGCCCCCTTCCTCCTCTACCTAGTCATCACCCTCTAGGGTATTCTAGGATACAATGAAGGGTAAGCTCGTATAGATCTAGGCACTCCATGGTATTTTTCCCAAACCACTAAAACCAGGTGACCTGGAAGGTAGAGGGGGTAGAGAAGGAGGGCTTCTCATGGCACTAAGCATCCTCCCTATTGACCAGCCTAGCACTTGGGAGGTGAACTAAGGATCTACGGATGGGCTTAGTCACATTGTGTTGAGAGCCCAACACCTTCTCTTGGTTGAAGAAGAATATCACTGAGAGGTAGACATTTAGTTAGGCCAACAATTCAGGGTTAATCACCATACTTGCTTACAAATTTATGTTTATGTTTGCATACAAAACCATGATATGAGCTCTACCATGAATTCATAAACCATATTGCAAACCAAACACCAGAACAAACAAGCAAACCAACACACCATACCAAATAATTAACCCAACTCAGTTCATGACACTGAGTAAGCCTTAAAATTTACCAAATTTACACTAAGTTCAATCAATTCTACAGTCTTTGAGGACATAAGTCTCTGACTACTTCAACTATGGGAAGTACTTGGGCTTTACCCAGAAACTCATTGTGAAAAGTACCACAGGAACCCCAAAGTAGCTGGCCGCTAAGAGGAATTGCCAAGCGAAACGGGAAACGAACCCTTCTGATTGAGTAGAAGCACCTGTGAGGAACAAGCCAAGCGTTGTCTTCTAGTAGTCTTGGTGGGTGAGAGACCACCTTCACCCAATAGGAAGCCATTGAAACCGGGGTCCAAATATCATACCCACCAGTTTTATACACAAAATCAAACACAATGAATCCTCCACGATCTTCCTCACGCCTAAGAGGCGAACCACCACCATTTGGAACACTTGATCGGCACCGTCGAAGTCACTCTCAGTGATCTCCCACACCATCAGAAGGACACATAGCCTTTGATTCTGATTCAGACCCATATCAGTCTGAACGAAACCTCCACACCGCACCATTAAGCCCCATGGCTAGTGCAAACCCGAATCCATTTTTGGCCTAACCTTAGCAAGTTGACCCATGTCCACATCACAACCTGTCACCCACAACTTGGAAAGTGGTCTAAGCATAGTCATGTAGACTGTCATTAGTGAATTTCCACCACCCATAGTGACCAGCCAAGCTGGCCCAGTGGTAACACACGGGGGCAGTGGCCCCTCCACACACACTGCCCCTCCGGCCACATAGGGGAGCAATGCTCCATCCACCTACATTGCCCCTACTATAATATAGGGGGGAAATTCCCCCGCTACCTATAACATCCCACCCACGACACTTGGGGGCATTGGCCCATCCGCCATGGTGCCACCACAAGCACCCCTAGCCATGCAGATGTATTATGCACCTGCAAACCCCACCCCCATTACGGCCCCATCCCACATCAACTTGGGATCAAATATGCCCTTCATGGCTCATCTAAACTTGATGGAATTGGCTAGATTAACGAATGATCCCATCTGCCACCAAGATTTCTAGCCACCCATGCCAACTAAGCTTCCATCAGACATCCCAAATTTTGAAGGCAAAGTCGGGGAATGTCCCCAAAATCATATAATGACATTCCATCTATGGTGCTCATCCAATAGTATCATAGATGACTCTATCAGGCTGAGACTGTTACAACACACCCTTATAGGTGCCACGGCCAAATGGTACATTGAGTTGCCACAAGCCAAGTACCCTGACTTCAACTCCCTAGCCTTCATGTTCCTACAGTATTTCCAACTCCCTGTCAAATATGACGAGGGGGTGGAGATCCTGTTATCCTGTGGCCAAAGCACCACCACTCACATAACGGACCATATCCATGAGTGGCAGCGACGCCATAGCTCATGGTTCCTTAATACTTTGCTCCCACCCATCGCAAAGGATGTCACATTTGAACATACCCAATCTAAAGAAGAGGCCATATTTGAAGGCCCAACAATTTGACCTCATCTATACCCAGTCAGGATACTTGTATACTGTCATTCCGGATGCTCCCCGTTCGAGTACCTCCTACCGCGATGCAGCAAGGGAATCCCACACAGTGGAAGACATCATAGGGTCAGTCTCCCAACAACCACAGCCTCGATCAACACCACCTGTCATTACACCACAACCAAGCAACACTGCTAATGTTTCTTATCAAAACCAAGCTCCAAACTATGCTAGAATGATGTCCTAGTTCGGAGCTACAACCTCTTATGCACAACCTGTGCCACTGCAGCAGGCTCAAGCCATGGCTTGGCCAACACAATAGTATGTGGGGAAAATGCCCACATTCGTGGCACCACCACCCCCACAAATATACTATGCACCACCAGTGCAACAAGTTCAAGCCACCTCCCCCACTCCACCTGCTCTATTGGGACAAGTGTTCACACAAAAAAACCGTCCCAACCAGCCTACCCCCAATAATCAACAAGGGAAAGCTAGAAACAACTGGCCCCGCAACCAAGGAAATAACCAACCGCAGGGAGGCAGTCAACAACCGAACCCTCCCAATAATTTCGTGGCTAACTTGACAGCCCAAAAACCCCCATGGAAAAATGCACTAAGACACAATGGTCCATTGTGCACAAACCAACCTTGTACACTCTGTGATGTTTATGGGAATTACGCATTTGAGTGTCCCCTCATGGCTCGTGCTAAGCAGGACATTCAAAATGAGGCCCAACAGGCCGCCAATGCCCCCACTCAAGCCCAACCCAACCAGGCACCACAAGGACCTCCTCCCATGGTGCTTCAAAAACCACTACTAGTCCAAGGACTGGTGGCAACCAATCCCCCTCCCTAGGCCAATCACAATGCTCCGGGGGCACCGCCCACGGACGAAATAGGTGTTCACCACCTGATGACCATGACCACTGAAGAGGTGAACTTACAGACTAGACAAAATCAGTATGGTACCACCACCAAACCTGCCGACTCATCAACAGCATCCACATCTAAGACAACCAACCTATCTCTCCAGTTAACCCCATTCCTGTGCCCCCCCATACGCAGAATTTCCAATAATGCCACAGCTAGAGTTGCAGTCATCTATAGCGTTGTGGATGATTTGGCCCAAATGCCAATCGCCATGTCTGCTCTTGAGGTACTTAAAACATGCCCAATGTAGTGGAAAGCCTTACTGGCTGCCCTAGGGGCAGTAGACCCCTCTGATTCCAAGCGAATCACATTTGACATAGAGAATAGAGAGCCGCGCATGCCCTCCACTATAGCCTTCCAAATCTCGGTATCCATCCAAAACTTGGTTGTGCACTGATGCATAGTGGATGAGGGGGCCTCCACATGTGTCATGTCTACCTTGGTTTGGTAGAAGCTTGGATCACCAATTCTGCAACCGTCCTCCACGACTCTGTGGGCTTATGATGGAAATCCCACTAAAGCCCAAGGAATCCTCCCCCATGTCCCTATCACGTTAGCTAGGAAGACAGTCCTGATCGACATCGAGGTCATCAATGCTCAACTGGATTACAACCTCCTCATTGGGAGGAGTTACATGTACTCCATGCGAGTCGTCGCATCAACTGTCTTCTGCCTCATGATGTTCCCCCATGAAACGAAGATTGTGATGGTTGACCAGCTCACCTACCATGATATGCAAGGGTTAATAGTGCCTACCAACATTATCCCTACTATCACCACCATTGAGTCGCAAGGGGCGACCGCACATGCTAATGTCATCCTTGTAACCAACACTGTGGTTGAAAACACACCAGCCTCCCCACCATTGAATGTGGGCCCTGGGTTGTTTACCGATCCCACCATGACGACACCTTTCCTGTTGGTGTCACCACCACTGAAACAAAATCAAATTGCAGACTTGTGCATGGTCTCATCAAGCATCGCTACACCCAAACAACAACTGCAGCCACAACCCCAACCACAACCACAATAGTGTTCACAGCTGCAACATCACCCACAGCAGCAACATTACATGTAGCCACAACCACAACCTCACCCCCTCATGCAACCAGCTGGGAGTTATGTGGGCTCATCTCCAGTCCATACAATTCCTTTCCTCTTTCCCCCACCTGGTGTCATGAGCAAACCGGTCATGGCCACCTTCAGCCTACCCAACTTTACGTTGGGGATCCTGGTGTGGTATCTGGATCCACCAGCTCAACGAATAATGCCCCAGGTTGTGTTATCTCCGGTGCAACCTATTGCGGTTGAGTCTCACCCCCCAACTGATCCGCATAAGCCAACTACTGCACCCACACCTGCACCACCCCAACCCAAAAGGGCTAGGGGAAAGAACACCAAAGCCACCGCAGAACCACGACAAGTCCCACATTGTGCCGTCTACAAAAAATAGGGCCATCCAACTCAGAATTTCCTTGAAATCCTAGTGATCCGTTGACATCTAGATGCCATGGATACAAATGAAAACATTCCCATGGTTGAAATCCCAACGGCACTAGTAGTAAAGAACAAGGCATTAAGGACAAACCATGCTTGCGCCCTTTGCAGCTTGTATGGACATTACTCCCACCATTGCCAAGACTTTCCCAAATTTTGAATGGCTCTCGCTGACCTCCATCACCATTCCCTTGAGTCTGAGATCACCTTGATCGAAGAAGCTCACCCACCACCTCCTTCATCCGACACCATGTCCATTTACATGATGTCTAGTTCCCCTGACCAGCTCATCCCCATATCCAATGACGGTCCATCAAACCTGTCACTTCATTACTTCAACAATGATGAGGAGATACTTAAAGCTCTGACCACCCCGGAATATCCATGGGACGACATGTACCATCGCTTGTTCTTCCTCCCAGAAGAGCTGGTGTCGTAGTCTGACTAGTTTTCCATGGAGACCAAAGATTTCATCCATGGGAAGGTTGACTGGTTCAAGAACCCAATCCCAACACCCAATGCCTTCGAAGAAGGGAACATGGCAAACATTTCACCAACAATTAAAATCAACATCTCAACCAACTCTGAGATTGTTGAAGAAATCATGATGGGGCCATCTTGCTCCCCGAAAGAGATCGATGCCTACATCACTCTCTTCCAAGAATTCCACGATATATTTTCTTGGTCATATACTAAAATGCCTGGCTTAGATCGATCCATTATGGAACACCACATCGACACATGGCTTGATGTGGCACCCGTCCGCCAGAAGCAATGACCCATCCATCCATCCAAAGTGGCTGTGGTGAAAGCCGAGATAGAGAATATGCACATAGATGGCTTCATTTATCCCATTGCATACACAACTTGGGTTTCTAATATTTTTCCCGTGAATAAAAAATAGGGTACCATTCGTCTTTGCATAGAATTCCATGATCTCAATGGGGCATGTCCCAAAGACAACTTCCCCACCCCGTTCATCAACCAGATCATCGATGCATGCGTAGGACATGAAGCCTTTTCTTTCATGGATGGTTTTTCCGGATATAACCAAATCCAAATCCGGAAAGAAGACCGTTACAAGACGACATTCACAACCCCATGGGGCACATTCGCCTACCGAGTCATGCCCTTTGGCCTCAAAAATGTTGGAGCCACCTTCCAGCGCACAATGACATATTGTTTCGATGATTTAATTCACATCATCTTGGTCTACTTGGATGACCTCACCGCTCGATCATGAAAACAAGCACAACATATAGATGACTTGCGACAAGTATTTTTACATTGCCGCAAGTACAACATCCGCCTGAACCCCCTCAAGTGCGTTTTCTATGTCCTAGCAGGCCCTCTACTCGGATTTATCATCTCCCACAAAGGGATAACGGTAGATCCCCTCAAAGTTTAGGCCATCGTTGATCTTCCTTCCCCAAGAACTTGACACCAACTACAAAGCCTACAAGGCAAGGATAACTTCCTTCACCGCTTTGTTCCAGAGTATGCAACAAAAGGCTATGGATTCATCCACCTGTTCCGTAAAAAAATCCCCTTTGTTTCAGATCAGCAAGCACAAGAATTGTTCGAGGCACTCAAACAAGCCCTCGCTTCTGCACCATTACTCTCACCACCAGATTTCACTAGAGACTTCATCCTTTATGTGTTGGCCTCATAAAATTCCATCGCTAGAGTCTTGGTTGAAGAAGATGATGCTCACCATGAACACGTGATTTACTACATTAGTTAGAAGCTAACAGGACCCCCATTATGATATTCACCCAAGGAGAGATTAGCATTTTCCATCGTCTTCTCGGCTCAAAAATTGTGCCACTACATCATTGCCAAACATACTCGTGTAGTGGCTGATTCAAACCCAATGCGGTACATCTTAAGCTGCTTCCTTCTACAAGGTCGAGCAGCCAAGTGGGTAGTCGTCCTCCAAGAGTTCAAAGTAGAGTTTGTGTCTCCAAAAATCACAAAGGCACTCACACTGACCACACTCATGACCAATCTTCCCCCATTAACCACATCATCACCCCCCAAGGATGATCTCCCTGATGATTTCCTATTCATCATATCTACTGACGACCCATGGTATGGGGACATCCTTCTCTATTTATGAACGCAAAAGTTCCCAACACACTTCAATCATGAGGATAGGTGACACATCTGACATCAAGCCATTCACCACTTACTGGTTGGAGATGTTCTGTATCATCGAGGCATTGATACCATCCTACACCATTGCCTCACTCGTGACGAGGCCGAGACCATCCTCAACGACAGTCATAGCGGAGCTTGTGGTGGTCACCTGTCAGGCCTAGCAACTGCCCAAAAGATTCTATGTGCTGGCTATTTCTGGCCCTCCATCTTTGTTGATTGCATAGAGGCAATCAAACATTGCTACAGCTGTCAGCTTTTTTCCCCAAAGGCAAGAAGCCCCCCCCACACCATTACACCTCATAGTCACAGTCGGGCCTTTCTGCAAATGGGCAATCGACTTCATGACAATCAACCCCGTTTTGGCTAATGGTCACAAGTACATTATCATGGAAGTCGATTACTTCACCAAGTGGGCCAAAGCCATGCCCACATTCGATTGCAAAGTTGAAACCGCAACACGTTTCTTCTTCAACCATGTTATTACATGGTTTGCATTGGAGACAGTGTTCAGAAGCCCCAGCAGTGCTTTGGTATACCTTTATGATTGATGCAACATACTTGTACCACAGAGACTCTAACTCTCAACTAGCGAGTCCATACAGATATGTACTGTTCCAGATCCAGTAGATCATCAGTCATGAAGATGTAGCATTCCATGAGAATGCCATGGGTCCAATGTACCAGATCAATATTGTATTCAACCTAACATGAGAGGAAACCATCATTGTAACATCAGTTGTATATGATCAGCTCTTGTATTTTAGAGCATAGATCAAATGATTCTTTTGACATTGTCATGAGCATGGGAATGCCCGCCTCATCCATATACATGTCACACATTTATTATATCTCACCCATTGATGGGAACCAAATTAATACAAAAACCAAAAGCCACCATGCCCCAGCCTCGGAAGCACCTCCTCTACACAACAAATCCTATGATGTCTGTCGGCCATACATTGAGCTCCTACCCTCACACATCAGAGGGCAATTTGTTAACCCAAAAACCCCCCACATAGCTCTCAATTGCCTACACCACCCAAGGACACCATCTCACAACACTCATTTCACTCCATAAGACCTTCCATTTGACCCCCACACCTCCAAAAGATCCCAAGGATGAAGAAAAGGGATAAAAACCCCAAAAAAGAGCCCAAAATAGCCCCCTAGGAGCTAAAGCCCTAAAAAAGGGGCTAAAACCCTAAAAGGGGCTAAAATTAGGGCATAAGGGGCTAAAGGCCCAAAAAAGAGGCTAAAGCCTTAACCAAGGGCTTAAAACCCTAAAATCCCTTGGAAATACTATAAAAGGAGGGTGGGGGGCCACTCTCAAAACACTCCTCACTTGCCTATTGTTATGCTACCCGTCAATGCTTTGATACCTTTTTCTCTCAAACCACCTACTCTCCCTCTCCTCCATCTCCATGTCATCAAGCCATTACTTCCCAACCAAGAGATAGGTGCTCCCATGAGCTAGGGCATGGTGGCCCATTTCCACGTAAGTGAGGTATAATTTCTTTTCATGTTTATTTGCTTGTTTTGCTTTCTAACTGATATTTTCATTTGCAGGTTTTTCATTGACATTGTTTTCAGGTTTGCTGGTGTAGTAGCTTAGGTTGTTTACAGGTTTCAAGGAGGCGGAACCCTAACCCATTTTCTGCAGAGGGGTTCACAAGGGCTTCATCTCCTCCTTTATTTTCTGTTATTAGCTCTTAGATCTAGTTTACAATAGCTGCCATTTGCTTATTCTTGTTTAGACTAGCTTCGTTTAAATTCGCTGCTCTGTTTATGCTATTTTCCCTTTCGGGTTTTTACTATTTTCAAAGGGTGGGAACCTACCCTTGTGCCCTCTAGGCACAAGGGAGCCATTCCTGCTCCTATAGTGAGGAGAAATTCTCACTACACATGGCTCCTAGTAATGAATTGTGATTTGGAGTGAGGAGGATTTCTAGTGTTTTTTCTTGACATGTTTCATAATGGCCCTCCTTCTATCGCCATTTATTGATGGCCTAGGCTTGTAGGATGCTAGAAAATATACAAGCAAACCAATAGAAGGAAATAGTCCAACCAAAAGGGATTCTAATCAATCTCATGCAGAGACGATTCTATCCCCGAGTTGTTTGGGATGACTAAATCCTATGGATACGAGGCCTCCACTGTCACAAAGTTTTTTCATATAAAAAAGATCTACTCTTAGGAAAAGTGAAAAAATGTTTAAAGTAACCGATTCCTAGGATAACTGTTCAAGAAAACTTAAATAGGGTGTATAACATATTTAGAACAGGACATTTGCAATATATAATAGATAACTAGAAACTGATTACTCAATGTACATAAATGCGAATCAAGTTCAATTTACTTAATCTACCTCAAATAAAACTGAACAATAAAAAATGCAAATCTTTATCCAAAATATTATAGATGTACAATATGTCCAAGAGGTAATACTAATTAACAAATCAATATCAAGCATTAATGAATAATCATCAGCTGTGAAATAGAGCATGTGAATCAAATAAAAACATTCATTTAACTCACATTCAATTTGTCAATATCGCAAGGAAAAATCAATATGTGAACCAACACATCTATATAAACAAGCAATAATCAATATGCAGGATAGATGAAAGAAAGACTAAAATTCATGAAAGACATT
>LPNX010222401.1:126454-202394 GCA_001517045.1 Pseudotsuga menziesii | reverse complement strand
CCATAAAACCCCTAACTCATAATATTTTAATATATCTTATATTTTTGTAGTACATCTCTTAGGAGGCCCATTTTTGACCTCAAATTCTCTCTAATGAATAACCATAGAACATAGCATAAAATGACAGTGCAATTTTATTCACTTGCAAAAAATTACAAAGTACAAATTCACAATCTTTCATGTTATGTGCTTGGTATTTTGTTCTCCTGTATAGCTCCTAGGCTTAATCTCCTTAGTCCCCCCCCTACTTGGGAAATACCCACCCTTTAAATAATATTACAAAATTTACAAAAAAGGAAATTTCCCAAGATGTGGGATTACAAGATAATTTGGTTTCATGCTTTTCCAAGGGCGGGATTCCACTTGGCATCTAGGTCCATTAGATCCTCTATGTCCTAATATTTGGCATGTTCTAAGTGTACTTTCGTTTTGCAAATTTGAGATGCAATCTCCCTATTTTTGACCTTCTTCCATTCTTGGAGGTACACCTGCATTCTCATCATCGAAGTATGGGGTGTCTCAATCCATATCGTGATTTATTCCATAGTAAGCTGAGTGAGCTCCTGGATATGATCCTTGGTTTTAGAAAACTCCATTTTGATTTATTCCAATTTCAGCTTTGGGGGAAGTTCCTGATCAATGAGATCCAAGAATGGCATGTCTAGAAAACCGAATAAAGTCTCAGCAACAAACCACATTTGCTTGCATTTCAGTTGTTCGTCCTTAATGATGGATATCACTGCATCACAGAAGCCTTCCCAGGTCTCAATCGTGACTTTGGTCTTCTTTGTATGAAGTTTATCCATGAGTGGTAAATCATGCGGTCTCTCTTTGATGTGCTTATGCCAATCTAGTATATCGTTGAAGGCCTTGGCTGCTACTCTTGTGCATTTATTATGATCATATTAACGCTCAAACATATTATATAGTTCTTGCATTTCGTTGAAACCTCTATACAAAATAGCCATGGTCTCATAGAATTCATCATGGAACTTGCAGGATATTTGCTTTAAATATTTTGCTGTCACTTTGGAGAAAGATGAAGCAGCTAAAACTAGCTGAGAGTCCTTGAGCTATTGCTCAAGGGTATCAATCATATCTTCTTGTTGTTGATTTAGAACATCTGATTTCTCAAGATCCTGCTTGAGATAATCATACTTCTTCTGTAATTGCTTCAACTTGTCTTCATGTTCTTGCCTAAGAATCTGGACCTATTGTTTGTGATGTGCCTTGGCTACTACCAAGTCTTGTTTGGTATTTTGCAGCTCTTGTTCTTTATCCATAAGGTCCTTACTCAGCTCTGATACTGAGTGAAAGTTGGATCCTGCAAAAGTCCCCATGGAAGCCGTTATATCTAAATCCCCTTTCATGATATCAAGGGAATCCTACTTCCAAATAAATTGGTTGAGAGAATGCACCTGTTGAATGCACCATCCCTTGTCCTCTTGGTTCCCTTTTTCATCATCGCTTCATCTTTTCTGCTCCAAAAATTCTTTCCCGGAGAGACTACATCATGCTCACCAAAGTCTTCCATCTCCACTGAAGTTGAGATGGTTTCTTGTTGAGGAGTGACCAAGGGGTCAGACTGATATTGGGAAACGGGAATTTCCACACTGATAGGTTAAATGATAATAGGAGAGGTAGGGAAAATAGGTGCAAGGGATTAAAAAGAAGTGAGGATAAGTGTGTCAATTTTTGGGGAAGCAATGGTAGAGATGGAAGGGATGTATAATTGAGGAAAATGAGAACGTGGGGATGTTGGGGTAGTGTGAGGGGATAAGGAGGTGGAAGGAATAGGAGAAGATAGATAAACATACATCAATTAGTATTGAATAAGTGTTGGTGGTATCCTCAATAATTGGGGACAAATTTTGTTGAGAAAAGGAGAATTGGGAAAATGATGAATCCAACATATTCTCAGATATCTGGGTGTTGGGGATAGAAGATGTCATGGAAGTAAGTATATTAATAGGGAAAGTAGAAGGGCCGCTTACTTCCTATAAATCACTATGTATTTCATGAATTTCAATATCAGCTTGAGGTGGAGGTTCTACTTGCTGAATTTGAGGAACTTGCATATGTACTTGTTCTAGTGGAGAAAGTTGGACTTGTGGAACTGGATGTTCTTCCTAAGCACTTCCTGAGGCATCAGTTATGGGTTAGAAGGTGGTTCTTTTTATACCTATACCTTGTTAGGAACAAGTTGAGTTTTCTACTTCTTAGGCTAAGATTCAACCTCTTCTATTTGTGTTTGCAATTGTGAGCTAAGGTTTTCAATATTTTTCTTAAACTCTACCCCTTTGTGTAGGGCCTCTATCATCGGAGAAGGATGAGTTCTTGTATGGTTTTCCAGAACAACCTTACCCTTGTCTTTTGATTTTGTGGCAATGGCAGGAGAAGAGATTGTTGTTTTCTCTTTTGCCTCATTTTCCATATTATGCCTTTGAATATTCTCCTTTATTGTCAGTTTTACCTATCTGTAATGGAGCACAAAATCCTTTATATCCTTTTGGTATTTGAAGACATTAGATTTAAAATTTGGGTATGCAATATTAATCAATGCCTCCTGAAAATCAATAGCTTCTCTGTAGATTGAGTCACCAGGTTCATCCTGATGAGTATAATGAAATCTAGAATGCTCCTACACAAAGAGGCTATCCAGATATGAATTAGGGTCATGTATCCTCTTGGGTGCTTCCCCTAGGTTCATATTAGTAATTTATTTGCCTAGGATAGCTGCATGAGTATAATTTCATAGAATGAGAGAATCTAAGTCCAAGGGAAATTTGGTCCAATCCTTTCTTTTGGACTGTTAAAGTTTGGAAAAAACCCCATCGATCACAGTTTGATATCCTGCTTCCTGTAACATCATTCGATCTCGAACTATCCTAGGAAGCACGTGAATTGTATTTTTGCCCCAAATTCTAATGTAGGAGATATACTCTCCCGCATACTAATCACGATGTAAAGAAATCAATGCTCTAGCTCTCTTAGAAAAAGATGGAGCACTGCCTTGAACATCTTGTGGTACATTGACCCTAGAAATAGGTCACAAATATCATAAACTCAAGGAATGAAGTTTTTGTCCCACATATTGAGCAATATATATGCATCGGTGGAGAATTTTTACTCTAGTTCCAACCCATGGGCAGAAAAGTAGAAGTTGTGCAAAACACATCCATAACATAACCTGACATATAGAATGTCGACTTCCTTCTGGCTAGAGTCTTCTGATGCTTCTCAATTTCTTCTTCAAATTCACAGATAAAATATCTGTCCAATTTAAGGATTTCCCTGGAAACAATATATGGTGGGCTACCAAAACCCTTTCAACTTTGAACATTGAACAGTTTGGCAATCCATAAAATTGAAAAAACCTAGCCGCAAGCAATGAAAAGGGTTCCCTAAACCAAGAAACATGGTAAGAATTGGTTGGCTTAGGAACATACTTGGCTGAATTTTCCATCCAGGATTTCATCACTTCCTCAAGGTTAAACTGGGACATGGCCTTATCAATAAATTTAGAACTCAAAAGATGTTCAGGAGGCCCAAGTGCATAAGCCCTAGATAAAACATCAGTATGGAAAGAGGACACTAGGATATGAGTATGGTCATCGAAGGACCGCACCTTAGGGATTGCATGTGTTAACCCAAAAAATCCCTCAGTAAGCTCTACATGACCTACACCACCTAAATACATCCATTACACTACTCTCATTTGACCCCCATGCCCTTGCAAAGGCTCAAAAACATGAAAAGGGCTTAAAAATCCCTAAAAAGAGCCAAAATAGCTCTCACAGGGACTAAAACCTCCAAAAATGGGCTAAAAATCCTCAAAGGAGCTTAAAACCCCCAAAGGAGCTAAGAATTGGGCGAAAGGGGCTTAAAGCCCAAAAAAGGGGCTAAAGCCCTAACCAAGGGCTTAAAACCCTAAAATATCAAGAAAAAACTATAAATAGAGGGGTGGGGGTCACTCTCAAAACACTCCTTCTCTCCCTATCATTATGCTACCCCAGTGAGTGCCTTGAGACCCTTTGCCTCTCAAGCCATTCACCCTCCCTCTCCTCCATTGGCCCACAAGCCAAGCTTCCATCCCAAAGAGAGAGAGGTGCTTCCAAAGCTAGGGCATGGTGGCCCATTTCCACCCAAACAAAAGGTATAATTTTTGTTTTGTGTCATTTTAATTCTGGTTTTCTAACATATTTTGCTTGTAGGCTTGTTGTCTAATGCTTTGCTGCAGGTTTCCATTGATTTCTTGCTGCCATTCTTGTTTTCTAACCATTTCTTGCAGGGTTTCCATAGCTTGGCCTTAACCTTGTTTGCAAGTTCTCTTCCAACCTCAAAGAAACCCTACCCTTCCATCCTATAGACAGAAGGTAGCCGTTTCTGCATGTAGCCAGGATTTTCCCTGAGCTACAGATTGGCAACCATACTGGGTCGATCCCACGGGATCCTTGGGGTTTTTTTTTTTAATATTTTTCTTACTTAGTTTGATAGATATTTTTTTATTTATGTTGATGGATCTGTTTATTTCATTTTTTTATTGTTTTGGCCACAGTACCAGTTATTGTTGGTCGTTCTTTGATTTGCAAATCGTTCAACTATACAAAAACAACCTAACCAAATTTCTGAAAATTCACATGTGTTCGGTCTCATTTTCTTCCCAAATAGTTGATCCATTGGTGAATTAGACTTCAATTAAGGGTAAAAGGGCTTGTTTCTGAAGTGGGTTTTCAACCATTTGAGGTAATTCCTCATGGTTTGATCACAATATACCCCGCAAAAACAGGTGCGCGGCCCATTTTTCTTTACTTTGTATGAGCATTTTAACTTTTTGGGCTTTCCTGTTTGCTGCTATTTGGACTCTCAGTATGGCTTAGCCGCCTCTGTCTAGAATTTTGTTTTCATTTTCATACAATTTGTGTAAATCACTGTTAAAATTTTACTGGTTAATGGTTTAATGAATCGGCTTAAGGCTTGCATAAAAATACTATAGGTTAAATTTCAGTTCTTAATTGGAAATTAACTCCTTGCCTAGCCCTTCCTCCTCTACCCAGTTATCACCCTTCGAGGTATTCTCAAATAAGAGGAAGGATGAATATTGTATAGTAATAGGCACTTCATATGTAATTTTTTGAAACCACTAAAGATGGGTGACTTGGAAGGTAGAGGGGGTGGAGACCGTTGGGGGTTTCATGGCATTCACGTCCTCCCTGTTGACTGACCTTGCACTTGGAGAGTGACTTGAGGATATATGGATGGGATTACTCCCATTGTGTTGAGATCCCAACACTTTTTCCTAGTTGAAGAGAAATACAAGTGTAAGGAAGTCACCTAGTCAGGCTACTATAGTTCATATTCAGGTATGGCATGTGTTTAAATTTTTGTTTACAATTTATTGCTTTCATAAACAACTTATCCATGATATAAGTGCTACAATAAACCAAAAAATTTCTGTGGAATATTCATAAACCATACAATAAGCCACCAAGTATAACAGAAATACAATGGACATGCACACAAATCATACCAAATAAAACAACCAAAATCAGTTCATGATGCTAAGCTAGCCATGAAAATTTATAATTTACACTAATTCAAACACTTACAGTCTTTGAGGACATAAGTCCTTGATTTCCTTAACCATGGGAAGTACTTGGGCTCATCCCAGAAACTCATTGTGAGGAGTACAACGGGAACCCCAAAGTAGCTGGACACTAAGAGGAATTGCCAAGCGAAATGGTCAATGGTCCCCACCGATTGACTAGCACTCCCGTAAGGAAAAATACAAGAACTGTCTCCTAGCCATCTTGGTGGTCGAGTGACGACTTGAAAGCCAATAGGAAGCCACTAAAAGAAGGGTCCAAAATGTCACTACCATATTTCACCACCTAACATGCCAACAAGACATAATTGATCCCCCATGCTCTTCCTCATGCCTAAGAGGCGATACACCATAGTTTGGGTCCTTGAACCAACACTATCGAGACCATTCTCGATGGCCCTCTACACCATCAGAAGGCCACACAACCTTTGATTTAGACTCAAAATCATACCAATCTAAGCTAGATCTACATATTGCACCATCTAGCCCCATGGCTGGTGCGAACTCGGATCCACTTTCTGGCTTGGTGATTGGTAGTGGACCCACATCCATAACCCACACCACCACCAGCACTGTCATGGAACCTATCATAAGTTAGCCACCACCACCCATATTGACTAATCAAACTGCCCCATCTGTCATTCCTGGGGGAAATGTCCCTTCCACTCACACTGTCGCATTTGGCATGCTTGGGGGCAGTGGACTTTCTACTCACATGGTGTCTCAGCTTACCATACACGGGGGCTATGACCCATCCATAAATGTGCCACAAGTACCCCTAGTCACATAGGTACATCATGTTCCTACAAACCCCACCACCATCGATGCTCCATCACACATCAACCTTGGGGCAAACCTTCCTTTCATGGCACGCCTCAACCTGCTTGACTTGGATTGGTTAACAAATGACCCTATTTTCCATCAAAACTTTTGGCCTCCCATGCCAACCAAGCTCCCCTCAGACATTCCCAAGTTTGAAGGGAAGGCAGGGGAGTGCCCCCAAAACCATCATAGGCTTTGTTTCCCACCAAACACAACATCATGCGACACCACCCATGATGCCTCCACACCCAAGAAACACCCCTAGTGTCGCCTACCCAAACCAATATCCTCATTATTTAAGAATGATATCTCAATTCGGAGCTACAACCTGATATACACAACCTGTGCCATAGTAGTAGACCCATGCACCTTCTTGGCCAGCACAATAATATTTAGGACAGATGACTAGATTTTTGGCACCGCCAACCCCTCAGGTTTACTATGCACCACCAATGCAAGCCGCTCAAGCCCCCACCCTAGCCCCTTCGGCACCTCTGGGACAAGTTTTTGCTCAGCAGAATCATCCCAAGCCACCTACCCCCAACAACCAACATGGACAAGGAAGAAACAATCAAGCTAGGAATCAGGGTAACAACTAACCCCAAAGAGGTAACCAACAGCCTAACTCCCCCCCCCACAATGTCGCCAACCCACCAGTGCAAAATACCCAACAACCCAATCCGTCTCGATGGAATGCCCCATTACGGACCAACAAACCATATGAGCTATGCAATGTCTATGGGAACTACACCCATGAATGTCCGCTTATGGGATGCACCAAAAAAATCCTCCATGATTAATCCTAGCAAGGAAACAATGCGGCTTCCCAAACACAACAGAACCCAGCATCACCGGGTCCTCCTCCCATGGTGCTCCAGAACCCATTACCAGTCCAAGGATTGGTAGCAACCGCACCCTTTCCCCAAACCCCTCCTGCAACCCACCCTGTTCCACATCCCACAGAGACAAGAGTACACCAACTGCTAGCGATGACAATTGAAGAGATCAACCTGTAGACTAGGCATAACCAATATGGATCCGCTATTGAAACCCATGACATAGTAACAACATCCAAATCCAACACTGCCAATCTTCCTCTTCACCTTCCCCCCTCCCATAGATCCGCGTCTCCCCTTCAAGTGCCTTGCCAACAACACTAATGCAAGGGTGACAGTTAACTATAGTATCGTTGATGACTTGGCCCAATAACCTACAGCCATGTTGGCTCTTGAAGTACTCAAAACATGCCCAACATAGTGGAAAGCCTTGCTAGCTACCCTTGGTGCCGTAGACCCCTCCGACTCCAGATTAATCACATTTGATTTGGATCAAGGAGAGCCAACAATGCCATCGACCATATCCTTCTAGATATCGGTGTCAATTTGGAATTTGGTTGTGTATCAGTGCATCATTGATGAGGGGGAATCCACTTGTGTCATGTCAACCTTAGTTTGGTAGAAAATCAGGTCCCCCATCTTGCAGCCGTCCACCACCACGTTGCGTGCCTATGATGGCCATCCCACCAGAGCCCAGGGCATACTCCTGCACATCCCCATCTTTTTAGGTGGGAAGACCATCCTAATTGACATCAAATTCATCAATGCTCAGTTAGACTACAACCTTATTCTAGGACATAGCTATATGTATGCGATGCGAGTTGTGGCATCTACCATCTTCCACCAAATGATGTTCCCTCACGATGGGAAAATCATGACTATCGAGTAGTAGACTTACCATGATCCAAAAGCACCTACAGCACCAGCTAACATTATTCCCACTATCGACACCACAGTCGATGGCACCACCACCCCCATCATCCTGAATGTAGGCCCAGGGTTGTTCGCCGACACCTCTATGACGACTTCCTTCCCCTTAGTATCACCATAACCTCCGCCAAGTGATATTGCAGATTTGTGCATGCTATCATCCATCACTACTGCACCACAACCCCATCCATAGCCGCAACCCCATCCACAGCTGCAATACCATCAGTAGCCGCAACCTCATCCATAGCTACAACATCATGTGCAGCCGCAACCACCAACGCATCTCCAAACGTACTCACTGGGGCACTACTTGGGTTCCTCCCCGATCCAAACAATTCCCTTCCTATTTCGTCCGCCTGCCATCATGAGTAAGCCAATAACGGGCACCTTAAACTTACCCAACTTCACATTGGGGATTCCTATATGGTACCTCGATCCACCAACCAAACCTTCGATGCCCCAAGTCATGCTAACCCATGTTCAACCCATTGCGGTTGAATCACGTCGCCCTCCCGGCCCACAAAACCCACCTTCTATGCCTGTACCATCCCCGACTCATCCAAAGAGGGCTAGGGGAAAAAATACCAAAGCGGCAGTTGCTGAATCTCGACCGAGTCCACCTTGCGCCGTGTGTGACATACATGGTCATGTAACACAAAATTGTCCCGAGATTCCCATCATCCGCACACACTTAGATGCCATGGACATAATGGAGAACATCCCCGTGGTTGTCCTCCCGAGTGGGCCAATAGTTAAAAACAAATATTTGAGGAAAAACCATGTATGCGCCCTTTGCATATTGTATGGACATTATTCCCACCATTTCCAATACTTGGCTGAGTTTCAAGCCACCCTTAGCCATCTTCGAAAACATTCCCTTGAATTCGAAGTCACTCCCATTGAGGAGATCCATCCTCCTATTTCTTCCTCGACCACCACAACCATTTACATGATCTCTAGCTCCATTATTTTGTCCATCGCCTCACCAATGGAAGATCCACTTGATCTATACTGGAACCACTACGAGGATGATAGAGAGATCTGTAAAACCACCACAGGTTTTACCCCATTCCCTTTCGACCATGATGTGGAATCGGTTCTTCCCATCGAAGGCCAAATTTGGTCACCCTACCTTGCCAATGACCTTTGTCTTGACAAGGGGGCACATCTCTTCACTAACTCAGATGTTCAACTCTTGAAGAATCCCCGCAATGGGCTCCACCTCAAGAGATCCCATGCCTGATACCACCTATTAATAGGAATTCTCAACTAGTGCTGACACTGCTTGTTCCTCTGTAATGAAAAACACAACTACAGAACACAAATGCATAGCAACATATCCTTCCCTTGAATAGTTAAATTAATTAACATAACACACCATATACCTCAATCATAGATCTTATTATCTTCTCTCCAGAAAGTCCTTGAGATGGCTCAATACTTGCAATATGGATTAAAAGACAAACAAAAGAATGAAAGCATCATGATAATCAACTATCGATATTAGTGATCAAGGAATCCAATAATATTTAATCATAAACACAACAATCAAATATAGGAAAGGGAAATGTCTTTGTATTAATATATGGATGAGAAATAAGTACAACCAAAAAGCCTTGATGTTGATGGCTTCTATCTCAACAAGAATGTCTACAATCTCCTATGAAGACCTCTCCAGCTACAAGCTACCTCTACTTTTCCTCTATTCAGACTTCAAACTAGCAGCATAAGGATGTTTTTTCTGGCCTCCCCTCACTCTATTCATGGGAGGCTTCATTTATATTCCAAGAACCCATAGGATGACATAACAAAAGGATAGAATGAGATTCCTATAGGTGAGGGAGGAAAATGCCACCTATCCCAGTCACATAGGAACTAATTCGAGGAAGGATTTCGTACAGAATTTTCTAGAAACTTCTTTTTTTCCTTTCAACTGACCATTGGTGCTTTTTTCTAAACTGGACAAAGCGCTGATCTGGGATTTTTTTCACTACAAAGGGGTAGTGACGCCTTTTTCTCAACTGGAGGAGGCGTCGACGACGCTCTATGGGAAATGCAAAAGAGCGTCGTCCCTTATAGGTCAAGGCAAAAAATGGCCAAGATGATCCAGATCAGGCTTTTTTGGGAGGTTGACAGGAAACAAGAAGTTTCCTGAAGGCTGACTAGGCAATGTGAAATTTTCATGTGCAACACCACCACCATGAGTCACTTATAGCGTAGATTTTATTTTTTGTTTTACAATGTTTTAACCACAAATCAGAAACCACCCATTTAGGGGCAGCACCATTAGCTTCTAGTTTAGAGTCACCCGGAGCCTATTCGAGACACACCTCACACCTCCGGGCTCAAATTTCTATCTTCTAATGAGACCATCGTCTCACATTTAACAAGTAATTTTCAGGACCACTTCCCCAAATTTACCTCGGTTTACATACCACATTGTAATACAAGTGTCTCTGGACCATTACTTGCATCACACTTTCCTACCGCAAGTCACGCGAGACTCCAGAACATCTCCCCAGAAGCCACATCATTTTATCATTTCATCATATAACTTTATAATCTGTCCACCGCACCTTAAGCGGGTCTTTGGATCACCACCTGGAGGACGGATCATTTAGTTTGCATACATTTGGCATATAACTATCTCCAAACTTGCACTTACACCAGATGTACTCTAGTCTGTCCACCACAACTCACACAAGACTCTCCTAACCTCTATCCTATAGCCACCTTGGTTTTCTTTCCTCTATCACACCGAATCGCGTGCCTCTGCCGTGATCTATCCCGTGCATGTATTGGTATGTTCAAGAAAAACCTGCTCCATCCATACTGCATGTATGACCTTTGGACCACTATCCATTGTTCCGATATGGGGGAACCTTTAGTGCCTCCTCGACCAGTTGACCATACTGGAGTTTTCGTTAAGCTCTTTTATGACTCCTAAAAGAATTAAAAGATTACCGAGCACAGCTGCTTCCTTTCTCGCTTGTTAAAGTATAAGAAAGTGCATCTACATTGTCTTGTTTATCTCCTTTATGGACTATGTAGACTACCATCTAAAAAGGACCACCTTGGCACATTCAAGCCAAGATTGTTCCCCTCTACATCCTTTTATGCTTTCTCGGGCAGAGGGGCCACACTTTATGAAAAATATCATCATGGGTTGTCTTTAAGCTCTTTTCTAGCCTTCTCATAAAGAAAATATAGCTGAGAAAACTTGGTTTCGTTCATTCTTGTAAAAGTATCTAAATGATCGTCTAGTCAGTACAGGTTTAACCTTTTCCATCCTTATTGGACTACCAATGGTAAAGAAGTCTCCCATCCCACAAAGGATGGGCAAGCTATCCTATGTATACTTTTAACCTTTTTTGGGCACAGGAGACTATCAATGAAAAAGAGACCTCACTGGAGTCTTCTTCATGCTTTCAGACTCTCTAAAATTGAAAGCACCATCGAGCATTTACTTTCTTGGGCTCACTAAAAATCCACGAGATCATATCACAATGGTGTCTTTAGACACCACCCCATATATAACAGTTTGGAAGCATTCCCACTTTGGGTCGCCTTTGTTTAGAGTACTCTACGATGTTTCTTCCTTGGATTCCTTCAATACCAAAAGTGTCTACCTCCCCCAAGTATTTCCCATCTGCAGTTACATTCCCAGTATTACAACTATGATCCATTTCCCATGAGTCAGTTTCATTTTCTGCCTAGTCCACCCTACCATCATACTCTGAACAAAGGAATTTTGAGTCCCCTGTGATTCCCTGCCCCTGTTCCACCTCCCCCCCCCATTCAATGGGTCAGTCCTCAGATTGTCTCACATCTTTTAGTTATCTCCATTTTTATTTTGGTCAAGGAAACACAATTGTCTTGGCCAGTTTTAGGTCTCCCTATATCGAAGACAACACACATACTCCAGATAATAGACCCAGAGGTCCCTGTATCCTAGTTTCATTAACCTCATTGATGAGTTCCTTGGACCGGTTAAGAGGAGTCCTTAGTGCCTCTCGGGATGGTTGTGTCTCACGTTCTCGACTCCAGCTACATCATCACACCATTGATATTCATAGAGGGTATTGGTCCATTCGGTATTTGGTCGAAGACCCCGGATGTCACCTGACTCTAACACATTGATGAGTCTATTGAGGGATCCAAATAGGTTCATGTCCCTTGTGATTTTCAGATTGCGTTGGAGACAGTGTTCAGAAGCCCCAATAGTGCTTCTATATAGATTTATGATTGATGCAACATATTTGTACCGAAGAGAATTTGACTCTCTGTTAGTAAGTACCTAGAGCTATGTATTGTTTTAGATCCAGCAGGCCATCAATCACGAAGATATAGCATTACATGGGTCCAATGTAGCAGTTCTTTAGATCAGTATTGTATTTAGCCTCTCATTGAGGAAACCATTATTGTAACAATAGTTGTACAAGATCGACTCTTGTATTATAGAGCTTAGATCACATTATTATTTTGATATCGTTACAAGCATGGGGATGCCTGCCTCGTCCATATACATGTCACACATTATTTGTATCTCACCCATTGATGGGAACTATATTAATACAAAAACAAAAATCCACCATGCCCCAGCCCAGGAAGCACTACCTCTCCCCAGAAAATCCTATGATGTCCGTCGGCCATACGATGAGCTCCTGCACTCACCATCAGGGGGCAATATGTCAACCCAAAAAATCCCTCAGTAAGCTCTACATGACCTACACCACCTAAAGACATCCATTACACTACCCTCATTTGACCCCCACACCCTTGCAAAGGCTCAAAAACATGAAAAGGGATTAAAAATCCCTAAAAAGAGCCAAAATAGCTCTCATAGGGGATAAAACCTCCAAAAATGGGCTAAAACCCCTCAAAGGAGCTTAAAACCCCTAAAGGAGATAAGAATTGGGCAAAAGGGGCTTAAATCCCAATAAAGGTGCTAAAGCCCTAACTAGGGGCTTAAAACCCTAAAATCTCAAGAAAAAAATATAAATAGAGGGGTGGGGGTCACTCTCAAAACACTCCTTCTCTCCCTATCGTTATGCTGCATGTGTGAGTGCCTTGAGACCGTTTGCCTCTCAAGCCATTCACCCTCCCTCTCCTCCACAAGCCAAGCTTCCATCCCAAAGAGAGAGAGGTGATTCCAAAGCTAGGGCATGGTGGCCCATTTCCACCCAAACAGAAGGTATAATTTTTGTTTTGTGTCATTTTAATTTTGGTTTTCTAACATATTTTGCTTGCAGGCTTGTTGTCTAATGCTTTGCTGCAGGTTTCCATTGATTTCTTGAAGCCATTCTTGTTTTCTAACCATTTCTTACAGGGTTTCCATAGCTTGGCCCTAACCTTGTTTGCAAGTTCTCTTCCAACCTCAAAGAAACCCCACCCTTTTGTACTATAGACGGAAGGTAGCCATTTCTGCATGTAGCCAGGGTTTTCCCTGAGCTACAGTGTGGTCCAATTACCACTTAATTGGGTCCATGTATGGCATAAAAGGAGGTCGAGCAACAATACAATGGAGCTGGGAAATATTAATTTTTGTGTATGTAGGATGGTCATGGGGAATTGTGGAAAAATCATCATTACCTAAAATGGAGTAAATCCTCAACTAGTCCAAGTGAAGGGTTTTCAAGACATGTCCACCGGTATCAATGAATATATTGGCATTGGGGTCTTTTCTCTTTTGCTCTTGTAGAGCATTTTTTGACCTGGTGTTTCTAAACATTGTGGAAGCAATTTTTTATTGAAATTTAGTAACCATGGTTAGAAACCTACCACAGTTTGAAAATAACATAAAAAGGTCATGAAAAACAAGTACTTACAAGTAGAAATCTTGAGCACCAGAGAATTTGTAAGCTTCAGTGAGAAAATACGCAGTAAAAATCTCCAAATGAAGTAAAAATACAAGTGAAATGGTGAAGATTTCATAAACTCAAACAGATTAAATAACCCAAAAACTCAAGGGAAAATAGTTCTAGTCTGTAGATATGGCATAAATGGACGAATGAGATCTAGGAAGGAAACCAAAATGCAGAAGTAAAAAAGTCAGAAATATTTGGATTTTATGATTTCCGCCTTCGATAATCCGCCTTTGTGGAATGCAAAAGGTAGAACCAGAATTATTAATCAAGGAAAATTATTAAAGTTCTCTAATCAATAATTTGTCTTTACAAAATGTGGAAGGAAGATTCAAAATAAAAACAAAATGTGCAAAATATGACTCTTCCACCTTTTCCTTTTGCGGTTTATGGAATCGAAAGAACAAACAAAAAAGCAAAAAACTATTTTTCCGCTTTCTGCATTCCGCAATGCGGTTTGTGGGAGGAGGAACCAAAAGATAAAAGTTTTATTTTGGAAATGGGCTCTTGTAATCCGCAATCCACCTTTGCAGGTTGCAGAATGCAAGAAAGGAAATTTTTTTATTAAAATAAAATTTGAACTCCTGCAATCCACGTTTGCAACTTGCGGGATGCGGAAAAACATTTCTGAAAAACATAAAAAAAAGGTACTTATGCAATCCGCAAAATTGCAGGTAGCGGAAACACAAAACAATACAAAGAAAAGGGTGCCTCTAAAATTCACAAAACCCAAAAAAACAAGGTTTATGAGGAAATTTTATTAAGTCCAAAACACAATACTTCTAGTTTAAAAATCCCCTAGCAATATTATGGCTTGAAAAAATAGTTTAAGGATAAGTGTGGCTCCCATTTTAGGCTCCTAAAATGGAATTTGTTGCTGCCAACAACACATTTGACACTTCTTCAGCGCAAACCGACTCTCTCCACTCTACATCTCAATCATATACTATTGTGCCTAGATCCTTATTAGTTAATTTTTGTTGTGTGGCTAAACACTGCCTCTCTGGGTCCCTTCTTTCTTACACGTGAATTGCATGTGGACCTATCAAAAATCTTATGACCCACCTATATTTTGTTTCTGGTTCTTCAGATAAGTGCAGAATCTCCACAACTTTGACCTATAGCACATCCTAGTACAACCAAAATAGTATCGGACAATCCTTCAATCGGTCGTTCTCACTGAGATACCAAAGTTTTTGATACCTTGCACCCTTGCAAACTCAAGCGACCTTGACAGCCATTCCTTAATAGTTTGTAGGCTCCATCCATATGACTAAGAAAATCAAAATAAACACCCAACTGTAAATAAACAACCACTTCCCCTCCTATACCAGCATTGCATCTTCAATTACCTATTTGAGCATAAATAAGGACCATTTAAGTTGTACTCCCTTAGTGCACTACTTGGTGCATGTTATAACCCTAATATAGGTACACTTATTGGGCCAGTTCTTGTGCAGTACCTTGATGACCAGGATCTTCACTACAACATGAACAACCTTATGATCGATAGTATCTGCGACGTATGCTCATTTGTAAAGATCTCGACTGTATTTCTTCTTCAGCTTGGAAGCCAATCTCTAGTCATTGTCCTTTCTATAGAAGTAATGTGACGGATTGTGCCTCTGCATGGGACACCCCATAATTTGGGATATCAACTCCAAAATGTCTGGAACTGGTCTATCCAACCACAGATAACCACTGTGAAAGAACACCAATAACTTCTTGGCGCACACATAAGATTCCACCAACCTTCCAAAGTGAGGCATATGGATGAGGCCTAAGAGCCTCGACCTTTGCAATCCCATCACTCACTTTTGTTGGGTGCGCACCATTGGGTCGCTATCTTGCCATTTTTTCTCCTCAAATGTATATATTGTGCACTCAGTATACACCAACATCTCATGGTATTCATACTTCATCTTTTTCAAGCATGAAAAAATGTTGAAGGTGCACTTCATCCCCATCGATAATGCTGACATATGAATTGGATACCTCTAGTTCTTCATCAACTTCGTTTGCTTAGCGTAAGGCTTACATGGGGGAACAAATCTAGGGATTTCCACAGTGGTCACCTCATTCCTTGCTATGGAGCCTTCAACTCCAGTTTTCACTGGCCCCTCCTATTTTGCAGCTTTTTCTTCTCCCTTGGTCAAATTTCTAGTGTTCCTCTTCTTTTGCGTAGGTTGTTGGAACTCATGCTAAATTTTGAATATTTCTACATAGGCATCTGCACTAATTCCCCTACAAAGGTCTAGATCAGTGAAAATGAGGGGGTTATAGGAAAAATATTTTTATGTCTTTTGATTTGGAGGTTACTTTGGAGGCTTATGCTAAGCCTGAATATCAAAATGAATTATTCCATGGCATGTTATGAACAAACTTTTAAAACCATGGAGCTATAAACTTTCATTTTGTCTCAGACATAAAAATCCACTCATGGTTATCTAGCAGTGGAAATTAATGGCGTAGATCCATCACAAAAAAATTAACAGTTGATAAATATTTCACCGAGAAAATATGCATGGTTTTTAAAAGATGCTTGGCCTTGGTAGAACAAGGTTAAATAACGTGCATGATCAACCATCAGATGAACCGATAATGCAGATCAACGGATGAGGAATATTTCGCTAAGTAAATATGTGTTGAGAAATGAGCTATGGAGGTATGCGAAATTTGTTATACGTTCCATGTTTTAATGGTTAAAGATTAAACGATGTCCAAGATCAACGATGGATGGAGATTTCGTGAATCCAACATGCAAGAAGGATAACGTATGTCAAGGATGTGAAATCTTGTAGGGTCCGTTATTCCAATGGCCACGATCTTGAGCAGGACAGATCTATGGTGGAAATGCATTTTGTAGCTGCAATGTGCACAAGAGATAAGAACATATTGAGGCTACAAAATCTCATAGGGTTCACACAGTTGAATGGTCCATATTTTATATGGAGAAGAAGATATACAGACGAGATGTATTTCACAGTCCAAACATGCGTGAAAGATAAGACCATTTGAGGCTGTGAAATATTGGCAAACCCCGTACCTTTGAATGACAGATATCATGACATATTTTAGATCTATGATTGAAATTCATTTTGCAAATGGGAATAAGTGGAAGGTTTAGCAAGCCGGAAGATTACGAAATGGGGTAAAGGTTGCACCCTTTTGATGGTTAAGATTATTGAAGATCTAGATCTACATCTATAAATTATTTTGTGAAGAAAAAGATGCGAGATGGGTAAGAATATAAAAAAGTATAAGAGTGTCATGCATGTGAATTTGAGGCATTATTTTATTCTCCATCACTGAAATGAGAGATGCAGAACAATGCAGGAGTAGCCAAATCATATGGCATTGTTTGAACATCTGTCAAAATCATCAGGTAAGCCTTTTGCCCCTTTTGAAACTATAAAATGGTTCAAGTTGAAAGTATGGAAGTGCAGAACCTAGAATATCAAACGGTGGAAGAAGCTTTTGAGGATAGGGATGTTGAGGTATTTGATACGCTTCTACTAAATGGACCCATTGGTGAGGTTAAGGATAAGCTAATACTTATTAAAGAACAAGGAATTGATGTACATAACATTTACTAGTATTACTTCCATTTTTCACAACTTCCCAAACCCCGAGTTTCTCGAAATTTGTTGATTGGTGTGCCGATAATTAATCTCTTTTTGATAGAGTGATAATGGACATAACCAACTCCAAAGTCCTTTCCCCTATCAATCCTTTAGCTATCAAAAAAACCCTATTAGTCCCTGAGGATTTTCCCCTAAAAGCCCAGGATTATAAAGAAGAGCTTATAGTTCAATGTTTCAAAGAATCTCTGGGGGAAAAGAAACAAGATTTTTTCAAGAAATGTTTCAAAACTAATTTAAATCTATTAAACCAACAATTCCCAAGAGATTCTAGCTTTTTCAATGAAGAAACCCAGTGCGTTGTTACTCTGTTGAGTTAGTTCTTAGGTATATAAGACAATGGCAAGTACATTATTGAGCCCCTCATGAGTTTACTTTTTGTCTTAAGTACTTTCCCAAATGATTCAAATGATCCAAGTCAGACAACATAGGTTTTATGTCTCAAGCTCGATTAGTTCTTAGATGAGAATATTCATTCTCAGTTAACAGACTTGCACAGGACCAAAACCTTTAGGCTTCAATCTTATTTGCTTAAGATGTTCCTTTCTTTCAATGAGGAGAAGTTTCAGTTACCAGAAATGGTATTGACTGAGTAAATGTGTAAGGATTACTGAAAATTCATGAACTTCCTAATGTCAGAGATATACAATGCTATTTTTCAGAAGAGGTTTCCTAGAGTATTACCAGATATTGAAAATATTTTGCATTTCTCTACAAATAGAAGGATAGGTGATTGGTTCTTATTTGAGAATGGAACTATGATAAGATTGTATGTCTTTACTCATCCACCATATATGTTTCCATCCTTATTAACCCCTAGAGTGTTCTCCATAGAGTTCATCAGGAAGAAATTAGTAGTAGAAATAGAACACTTCTTGAAATTTAAAAAGTTTACTGAAATTAAGTATCCCTGGGAGATATGGCCTTTTACCATCAAGAATAAAACCACTTTACCAATGGTTGAGAACTTATTGAAGGAGATGGGATTTCCAATAGTGCATGAATTTGATTATGATCCTCATCAGGTCATTTCAAACAGAAGAAAAGTTGTTAATAGAAATCCTTTCAAGCATGTAGAGGTTGTTGTGTTGGAAGATGCTGCCAATTGGGATGACTATCCAAAAGAGACTCCCAAAGATACTGATGTGCAGGAGGATTCAATTTTTTCTGTATAGGATATTACTTCATTGATGCTTGATATTTCTAAATTGATTTCAATAGCTGTAAACATTACACCTCTGGACAGTCACTCATAAGGAACAAGTAAATACGATATTTCAGATTCCATGGACACCGAAGAGGAGAACAATTCCACGACTCCTAAGTGGAAGAATATTAAAGCAGAGGAACAACTAGTCCAAAATACAGCAAAGGACAAAGGAAAGCAGAAGATGAAAATAATAGGGCATGTTTTAGAGGTTAGGGAGTACGCCTTTGTTAACACACCAAGTGACTCTACATCACAATTCAGGAACAAGATGGAGATATTGGAAAAGTAGAAAGAAACAAAGGATGTGACTTCAAAAGAAACTCTGAAGTTGTGTGTAGAGGTGAGAAATATTTCTAGTCAGGATATGTCACTTATTGCTATCAGATACCGGGCCCATAACACTTGAAACTTGGCATTAGCAACCAATACCAAGGTTACTGAAATGAAGATGGACCTGGAGGACATTCCTACCCATACATTGCATTCGTAATGTGTCTGAAATGATTTTGTGGAATTTATCCCTGTTAGATGCCCCATTTATGTCATTTCCCTTATTTGTTGTTTTGCTAAAGGTGTTTTGAAGGGATTCATCCATAAATAGTTTCCCCTTTCCACACTACAATTTTTCTCCTTGCTCCTACCACCACTTAAAAAAATATTTGGATGAATATAACACTTAATTTTCGGTAGAGTACAAAAGGGAAAATCATGGTTCATTATTTGTTGTAATATCCTTGAGTGATTCATACTGTGACTCCATTGCCCAATTGGTATTTGATATCTGTTTGTATTACAATCTTTAAAATTACAAACAAATTTGTTCCCATCAGAAATCTAGCCTTCTGAATGCATGTTTAAATCCAAATGTATATGTGAATGTTTTTGTGACAATGAGAGAGCCCTGTCTCGCTGTCTTGGCTTGGATACAGTATAAATATTGTTTTGAAATGGTTACCGCTGTGACTTCCTACCACAACCATAGGAAAATTACAGGGTGATAGCATAGGTGACTTGGGCCAATTGGACCCCCTCTTCTTCCATGTAACCTGTGATGATCCAACCGAAATGGTGGTTTTGTCCCCTTCAATTGGCACACCAATGATTGGTGAATCCTTGATACTCCCACTCAAAATGTCTTGCTCCATTGTTGCACTCTGAATTACTCACAACTGCTCAACAATTCTATGTTATCACTCTCTATGCTCTATACTTAACACTTATCTACTCAATTCAACAATCACAATGGTTCCTCAAGTCGCACCCCGCCAACTATTATAACATAGGAACACCCGTGTTAAATATTTCTTAATCATCACGACCAATTCCACCACTTATCAACCAAATCCGTCGTCGATCCGCTTAATTTAACGGTTGGATTTTCCATAAATGCATGTCTTATCCATCAACGTCACCACCCGACTGGTCTAACTGCTGCATTAAATTCCCGATTTGATCCTATCACATCCCTATGGTTGTCTCCATACTACTTCCTAGCTTTGACCTCAATAATTTTGCTCGCATTGCCAGTAGTTTCCAGTGTGCCAGCCTCCTCGAGACCACCTCATGCATTTTTTTTTATTTTTTTTGTGCAATGTCTCAAGCATCGCGTCACACCGGACCCTCCCGGTAGGGCTTGAGTTGAATCCTGTTCACTAACTTAGGAAACATCACACCATATAACTGTTGCAACTGTATCACACTTGCTTCAGTAATAAAATTGATTACATAAGGACCTAACCAATGCATTTGCAACTTACTTAGATGTTTTGCAAACTTATTGCCATATAGCAACACCATATCGCCTTGATGGAAATGCTTGTTCTTGATGTGTCAATCATGCCATGCTTTCTGGCGATCTTTCTCAACACGCTAATTAAACCCTGTGATGAGCAATTCCTCTTCTAGTTGCACCAACTGATTTATGCATTCTTTGAATGCTCCTTCATCATTCATCCATGTGGTGGTTGTGATGCGCAAACTTGGAACAATATATTCCATTTGAATCACTACTTCTTGGCCATGCACCAACTTGAATGGTGTCTATCCTATCAACCATTTGCAAGTAGTGCAATAATCCCATAAGACTGCTAAAACATTCAAATACCAATCATCGCGGTTCACATTGAAGACCTTTGTGAGTTCATTCTCCAACACCTTATTGAATGCTTTGATCATCCCTTTATCTTGCAGATGATAACAAGTACTTTTGTTTTACTGAATTTGGAGGTATTTTGTTAGCACATTGATAGTGTGATTGGTCAAATGATTCTCGTTATCGCTCATCAAGATCTTTGGACAACCAAATCAAGAGACAACATTGTCGAATAGAAACCTTGCTGCAGTTGCAGCAGTGCAATATGCCACTCGTGCGGGTTCTTCCCACCTTGTCAAGTAATCGATTGATGTGATGATATATCATGCACTGGTCCTTTTCCTGGTGGGTCGATTCAGCCCACAAAATCTACCACCCATTTATCAAACGACTGCAGTGTTACTTGAGGTGCTAAGGGCATCTCATTCCTTAATGACAACTTCCCTGTTATTTGGAAAACATCACAAGTCCTCACATAATATTCCACATCACCATGTAAAGTTGGCCACCATATTTCTTCATGGAGTACCTTCCTGGAAGTTGCATGACCTTCGTAGTGTCCACTTGTAACCCCCTCATGTGCTTCCACCAATACTCTTTTCTTCTCATGCGGTAGGACACAGCAACATAATATCTCGTCAGGTCCCATCTTATAGAGTTCTCCAACAATCAACTGAAAATATGTGGCTCAAACAACCAATTGCTTCTTCTTATTTTTGGTGAACCCCTACGGTGTCGTTCCTATCCCTAAAAATTGAGTTATTTGCTCATAATAGTAATCAACCATTCCAAACCTAAATAGTTGAGCATTGGGTAGTTTGTCATCGATGTTTGTTGGTTCTTCAGTTGTCTTGATTCGCAACAAATGGAAAGGTCCTACATTTAAGGAACCTCGCTTCACAATGATTTCAAAATAAAACTCTTGGAAGAGGAAAAGCCAATGACATATCCCCCCCCCCAACACAGGATTATTCACCAGGTATTTCAACGCGGAATGATCAGTGAACATCTTAAAATTTCCTCCCAACAAATTATGTTGAAACTTCTGTAATGCATAGACCATCACCAACCCTTCTCTCTCAGTCATTTTTGGTTATTTTCCTCACTCTCATGAACCAGATTCAACAAAACCACAAGAACAACAAAAAAACCAAAGATATTGGCCTGACAGAGCAATCTTGGTTGGCAACACATGCGATGCAAGAGTAGTCTCACTCGAGATATCTCAATGTGTAACTTCTAGAACTATGTTTTCGTAGTCGGTGAGGGATTATAGTCCCTTGGGACACAACCAAGGTGCTCGATAGAGTTGAAAGGTCAGAGTCTTTTACTAAATTGACAGTGGCGCAATAGTGCGACATGTCCTTTCCCTTAACAACTTATTATCAAAAGAACGTGAAATGATATAAAATATTGTCAGTATTACTGTGCATTATATCCTCCTTAGTCTACAAAAACGTAAATGTGAGATGTCGATTATTCCTTAACAATAACTGATAGTGGCACGATAGTATTACAACTTAACATAAAATGAACATGAAATAATACAAAATGCTTCAATGATTCTTTAGTAATTCATTCATTCAACTAATTTTCTTAATATTGCGACATTCACTTAAGCAATAAATATAAACAATAGAAAATAACCCAAAAATATTCAAAAATCACATTCATTCGACACAAGATGTAACGTGGAAACCCAATCGGGAAAACCACAAAGGTGCTCTTCATCTGGCATGAGAAATATATGGCACCTTTTAGTCTACGACTTGACTGCAGATTGTTTGAGATATGTCTTTTCAGCTTAGACTCTTTCTTGCTCTCATGATCTCTATTTTATTATGCTTTTCTTCTATTTACTCCTATTGATCCACATAGTCTGGATAGACTCTTCTTCTCTACTATATGCGCACTCAGTTGTAGAATAACTCCTACTATTCGGAAACCCTTCTACAAAATTATTTTCACGGCTCAACAACATTCTACAACACTACTATCATACTTCTGTCTACTTTATTAAATTATTTTCTAACCCTTATACAAGACAGGTTCCTCCTATTTATAACTTCTACAATACCACGCAGGGTTGACTACATACAACTTACTTAGTGCAGGTCATTATCATCTGTAAAAAATGGTTACAAATTGACAGACTGACTAAAACAAGGGGCTATTGGTCTGACTTACAAATATTCCTTCATACACATGCCATTCACTAGCTTGCACCAACTTTAGTAGCCATGATCGTCTTGACCTGTATCTTTATAACCGTTTCTTTTCTACACACTGAAAGATTCTCTTTTCTTCCATCACACTCCTTCTCATCGTAGCTTCATATCTTTTGTGCTTCATCTCCTTTCTCTACCTTTCTTTTACTATGTCGTGCACCTATTTTTCCTTCCTATGCATGTGCTTCTATTTATTCCTTGTCCTGGCCCAACAAACCCCCAACACTCACATGTGGCTCATCCTGAGCCACTAAGCAAATCTATGGTTCTAACGTTGGATGCTCCATGGTATTGGCCTTGTCCTGAAATGCTTTGAGAATTCATTTTATGGACAACTTCTCATACATCCTCTGTTTTCTTTTCCAATTGCTCAACATGGTTGGGACTCATATGTTTCGATGGTACATCTTCTAGTGACTGATTTATATTCTAGATCTTCTACTGTATAGGATGACAGAGCCCTATAACTCATTCAGCTTCTGTCTACTCTACTCCAACTTCTTCATTTATGCATTGTTCTTGCTCACGTAGAGTCCTTACCTATTGTTGTAGATGCTTCAGCTTGACTAACTTTGCGATATTTTCCTTGATGGGAAGCTTCTTCATGTCTCCCTCAACCATTCTGATTTTCAACTTAGCTTGGCACACGTCCTATATGAACTTCTCCATTGTTTCATCTTCTAGGAGAAATTCCCACGTCATAGATACAGCGTCGTCTGCTTCATTATAGAGCTTCTCTCCATGTTTAATTCGATCAACAACTTCAGTTGTTGTTTTCCTTCACTCTTCTAGGACCTCAGGGGGTGTATTTGGTCTTTGTTTCACTTTAAACTCTTCCATTAGTTTTCTTAGGTCCACTACAATTATGGGTACCTGAGCTACCTTGTAGGCTACATCTACTTCCTTTTAGCCTTCTTTTGCTAGAAATTTTGCTACTGCGTTGCTAATGGATTCATCCAATGTGATCCTACTTTCTTCTTACACCTTAATCTCTTTCTCCTTCTACATAATAAGGGCCTTGCACACTTTCACCTTCCTTGTTTCCTTTTGTGCTTGATATGCAAGAGAATTTTCTCGGATTCTGATTTCTGTCATGATCACATGCTGAAAAACATGTACTTTGACCAATATTAGTTTGGAAAAATATATAGATAGTGTCCCCAACTCATGGGAAACATTATCAAACTCTTGCGTCCCTGTTTCCAATTATTACACTTTGATATCTATCTTGAGCAGCAGCAACATCAATGGTGTTTGTAATGTATCATGGGGATCAATGTCATACGTCTCGGCTTCGACTATGCTTCATACCTCATTAATGGCCTTAGTGAGCTTGTTGACATGCTCTGTGAGTTTGTTTGTTAATCACATTTGCTTCTTACTTATACCTTTAAAGCTGGTCTACACTACTTCTTTGACTATGTATGCAAGCAGGACAATGTCTTCCTCAGCTAAGTTAATTATATTAGTCATTTTATCAGCTTTGCGCTTGTTCTGCAGCTCATGTTGTTCCTTTTCCTGTTCTTTCTATTAGTTTTGCACATCCTCATCAGTCGGCATGTCCTATGAATATTTTTTATTAGAGTCCTCATCAATGTCTTCATCTTCTTCATCTGACTCATGCGAGTGGTTATCATGCGCATCGCCCCCACCATTACCTTGGTCATTACCTTGGTCCATATCCTCCTTGACTGGAACACATCATTCTTCAATCCAATCCTGGATGACTGCCTCCACATCCTGGTCAGTAATCATGAAATGTGTTGGCTATGCTTGCTTCATTATATCCTTCCTCGGCTGTAGGATGATATTGTGGACACCAGCCTGGAGGGTTATGAAAGGAACATACCTTTGGAATGTCATAGCGATTAGTCTATGTTGGTGTCACACTACTTCTATTAGTGCCTCTGCATGCAGAAATAACTCTATGTTGTTATCTTTTTTTCGGATCTTGTCTTCCTTGTCTTCCCACATGTTCTGATATTTCATGTCTTGGAAGAGCACTGGGATGTCCAGTGGTTGGTATTCTAGTGGGTCAGACCAAACTACAAAAGAAATCAAAATCAAGAACCAGGAGTAGTGGAATTTTGTCTTACTTTATTCCTGCGCTTGCGCTGCATCTTCTAGCAGCTCGTTTAGTAGAAACTAGGACCAATTGATCACCACACCTTCAATGCAGAGTTCCTCTAGTTCCACTGTCCCTGTAGTGCAATCAGTGGGTCACATCTTGCGCAAGAGCTTGCAAGATAATATTTTCGTGGCGAATGTCATTGATTGCCAGTTATGGAGGAAATCATGAATCCTCTATTCGTGCACAGGAGGTCATATTTTTCCTCATCTTTGTCGTATCTCTATCCTTTCACAGATATGGTGCAGGGTTGAGTCCTACCCATGATCGACGCAATTACCTCAACATCAACAGGGTATGGCCAGTTTAGCCAAAAAAATCCTCTATGGAAGCAGACCAGGAGTTGTCGCACATAAGTGCTCACTTCTTTACTTCAGCCAAAGTGTGACATAAGTAGAAAATTAACTTAGCCCACATGTTCTACACCTCGATCCCACTGCATTGGCACTACAAGTTGTGGCATTGGTGATATGGCCGTAAAAGTGACCATGTACTTGTTTCTTTCTAGATCTTCCTATTTGCAGATATCCTTATCTTCAAATTTGTTCCCACCAGCTTTATAATGATGTTCCTTAATAGCGGCACGCTAGCTAGGATCTGGGGTGCAACTAAGGAGTAGCACGCTCATGTCGAGAACTTCACTTTGGGTGCCTATGGTCTACTTAGTCGAACATACGGCAGTAGTAGGTTCTATTCCTCTACATTGGCATTTGTTTCTCTTCACGGTGGTGGATTGGTGTGTCCGCGGTGGACTTGTGTTTCTTTTTAAACTTTGACACCATGAACTATAGCCCTGGCATGCTTGGAATATTGGGGCTCAACATTCCTATCGAAACATATTTTTCTGGCCCTAAAGCTAGTGGGTTAGCGGGTGGATTCCAATCTGGGGTCGAAGTAGGGGCCGAAGTAGCAACAAGAATAGTCTGTGGAGCTGGTTTCACCATTATTTCTGGTTCTTCATGTACTTGTTGTGTGATGTTATTCTGGTGAGATAACCTCCTCCAATATTGGATAGGGTGATGCTATCATAATGTTGGACTTTTCACCGGTGCTGGAAATCAAAATTACCATCAGCTTCGGCTCTCACAATTACAGAATTTGGTTTTCTCTTATTCTCTCTCGCAAGTAAAGTGATTCTTGAAGATGAAGGATCATATTTATAAGCGGTGCTCATCCTGCATGCAATCATTCTATGGAATATATGTGTCTCGTTAATCACATGGTATTTTCATTTGACGCATTCCAAAATTTACTTCACACGCTTGAACTCTGAAATGTACCGGTCAGGACAGTTATAGCGAGGACGACAGATGGGGCCAAAAAGCACACTTCCATTTTCCTTGGAATTGTCAAATTAATAACGCTTCGCTATCATAATCACCTAAATATTTTTGGGTATCCACACTTTAATCGCGTTCAACTGTCATTCTTGCTATTATTTCAATTTTCATACTCCTATTGTAGACGTGTGACATAACAATTTCCTTTTCTCTTTTTTAAATTTTTTTTAACTCTCTTTCTTACCCAGCCATGTCGCAGCCATAATGGTAAGGTTTCATGTAGATACAATTTATCATTCTTGCGACTGGTGTTCCATCCATATTATGTAACTTTATTGTGTCTGCCTCAGTGATGTGCATGATCACATATGGCCCTAGCCAATGCATCGTCAATTTACATGGATGCTTCAAAAATTTGTTGTTGTACAACAAAACAAGCCCTCCAAATTTGAACTTCTTAGTCCTGATATGGCGATCATGCCATGATTTCTGCCTTTTCTTTTCTATGTTTTAATGAAATCCTGCAATGAATTGTTCTTCCTCCATTTGAACGAGCTGCAACAGTCTTTGCTCGACAGCATCTACGTCAGTAATTTCTGTTAGCACAACAATTAATAGGCTCAACACAATATATTCCATTAGCACAACAACTTCTTTTCCATACACCAATGTAAATGGAGTGTGTCCTGTTAATCTCTTACAAGTTTTGTGGTATTCCCATATCATAGCTGAAACTTTTTGATCCCAATCATCTCTGTGTGCATTGCATACCTTGGTTAATGCATTTTGTAGAATCTTGTTAAATTCCTCGACCGTTCCATCCACCTAAGGATGGTAGGATTTCGTCTTCTTATGCAGAATCTGGAATTCTGTAGTAATCTCATCAATCAACTTGTTAACAAAATGCGTACCTTGGTCACTTAGAATAATTTTTGGGAATCCAAATCTTGTCACCACATTTTCAAATAGGAACTTTGTCACAGTCGCAACAGTGAGATCTTTAATAGGTGTTGCTTCCTCCCATCTGGTTAAGTAATTTGTCGATGTGATAATATAGTGCTCCCCAGCCTGTTTTCCTAGCGAGCTGATACGGCCAACAAAATCAGAAACCCATTTATCAAAATTCTTGTAGTGTTATCTGCAGCGCGAAGGGCATCTCGTCGCGTCTTGAGGGTTTTCTTGTTCTCTGGAAAACATAGCAGCTTCGACAAAATCTCTTAGTAGACATATGTATGGTTGGCCACCATAATCCAACTTGCAATATCTTTTGCATTGTTTCCTTTCCAGCGTAGTTTCCTCTTGTGACACCAGTATGTGCTTCACTCATTATCCAATGTCACTCGTGTTCGAAAACACACCGATGCAATATTTCATCATGGCCCATATTGTATAGTTTTCCAATGATCAATATAAAATCAGTGGCTTTGATGAACTGCTTTTTCTATGCAGTGGTGAATCCTTTAGGCACATAACTTGGACTCAAGAGGTGAATGATAGCCTCAAATTTTTTATCAACCAGAGTGATTGGAAATAATTACGCGTTGGGAAATTTATCCTCCAGGATGGTTGGTTCTTCACCACTTTCTATCCTCAACAAGTGATCAAGCCCCACATTTAGTTGACCAAGTTTAACAATGAATTCAAAATCAAATTCTTGAAATAGGAGGAGCCATCGAAATATCTCCCCCCCAACATTGGCTTGTTGAATAGGTATTTTAATGCCGAATGATCAGTGCACATTTTAAAATATCCACCCAACAAATAGTGTTGAAACTTCTGCAGCACATATACCATGGCAATTCCTTCTCTTCCTGTCGTAATTTAACTTTTATTTGCCATCGACAATTTTCTGTTGGAAAAAGCAATAGGGTGACCAAGTGTGCCCTCACTTAGTTGCTTCAAAACTATGCAAATAATGACAGATGACGCGTCGACATGAACATGGAACTACTTCTTCCAATAAGTAAATACCAATATTAGCGTGGTGGCCATATTTATCTTTAACTTGTCTAAAATTTCCTGACAAGCTTCTGTCCACTGAAACTTTACATCTTTTTTCAAAAGTTTCTCCATAGGTGTTGTTATCTCTGCATGTCCTCTGATAATTTTGTTGTACTATCCTATGTGTCTTAGCACTGATATGAGTTGTGTGATTGATGTAGGTGGTGGTAAGTCAAGAATAATCGCAACTTTCAATGGGTCAACCAAAATTTCTTCAAGACACACAACATGTCCTAAAAATACACCAAATAATGTGCAACAAATACATTTCTTTGAATTAAGCGCGATCAGATATTGGTGACAGTGCTCCAGCATCATGTGTAGACTCTCAATATGGTCTCTTACTAGTCCAAACACAGTCCAATAATCACTGTATACTTCAAGAAATTTATGTATGAAATATTTAAAAGTAGAAACTACTATTCTAGAAAAAATAGCAGGAGAATTCTTGAGTCCAAGGGGCATTACTCTATACTTATAGCAGCCTCATTCTATGACGAAGGTCATTTTATGTCGATCCTCCTTCGTTATTCTGACTTGGTGATATCCAGAAAATTTGTCGGTGAATGAATACATATCCTACCCTCCGACGCTTGTAAGTACTTCATCCATGAATGGTGTTGGGAATGGATCGTACAGACATGCATCATTCAACTTCCTCAGGTCAACAGAGATCTTGACTTCACCTGTTGTCTTCTTATCCTGAATCACTATAGGAATGATCCATTTCGATTCTTCAATAGGTTCAATGATTCCTACATCTAACATCTAGTCTAACTCAGCTTTCACCTTTTATTTATACCTTTGATTCAACCTATAGGGTCACTCCTTAACTGGTTTTGCATGTCATTTCAGTGGTATTTTCATTTCCCCTAGATCTCATACTATTCCCTTCATCTCTAAGAAGTTGGTAGGGAACAAATCCTGAAATTCATGCAACAAGTCTATGATATTTGCTACTATTTCATCATTCCAATAATCTCCTATATTGACAAACTTTGGATTTTGCGGTGAACCAATGTTAACGTTCTTAATTTTTAGTGGCTTGAGGAACTATTCACTCAAAATACCACTTCCTTCCACCTCACGTGTACCCTCCAATTCTGGTATGTTAAGATTGGTAGGATCATCATCTGGTTCTTTGGCTAGATTGTAACAAGTCATCCATTTCTATATGGTCACACTGCACTTGTGTGAATGTGCCACTTAGATGGGGATTTCAGAAAAATATCTTCTCCTTTATCATTTGAAGTACAGAATCCAATGTCGGTTGGTCGTCAGCAAATTCAAATGTGTGCGTGAATTAATTAACTAGCTCTTCCCAATCCTGAGTTCCTTGACATAACTCCATGGATGTATACCAGCTTCTAGATGTCATTTCTAATGTATGTATGAGATTATGGACCCATTCCTGTCTTAGGTATTCTACAAATGTTGTGTGACACTGATTATGGTGTTCGACAGGGTTTGATAACCCTGTGTACTTATGACCCAACACTGCAATTTATTTTCCGAACTTGACTTCCAACAATCTTCTACATTGTGGCCACTATGATATATATTGCTTATGCGTACCCCACCATCTAGCAGGTGTAGATTTCAGCACATATTCTAATGCAGACAAGCGTTGTGGTTCTATTACCAGTCCTTCAAAATCACTTAAAAAAGTTGCTAGATTAGGTAAGCGCTCATATGTGGGTAACTCTCTCGACTTAGTCTCCACCCATCACACAAACTTTGTAAATATTGCACATCTCCTCATAGATACCTCATGTAGTCTCTTTTTCCAATTCTCCAATGCCTCTCTTGAATATGATGTGCATGAGATAGTAATCCTCCAGCTCAGGTTCCCATCTGCTGTAGGATTTATGTAATCATCTTTTAAGGCACTGACATTATAGATATGGTCCAAATAATCACCATGTCCCTCACTATAGATTGGTTCAACATATGATTGTCCCTCTAGTGGGTCAATAGGTGAAACTAACCTCATTTCATCATCCTCAAATGAGAGGATTCTTTTATTAAAGTTTATGATTGTGTGATTATCTATTTCCCAATCTATCCCTATAAGCATGGGATATGGGTTCGTGTCATCGACAATGTTGATAACTTCAAAATATGCAAATGTGTGCAGCCCCTCAATGTCAACAAGAACTTGACTTAACCTACCAATCAGTAGGACCTTCTGCTTATTTGAAAGCCTCAATTGGATAGGGGACCAGTCCAAGCACAGCTTTCCCATGTTTTCCCAAGTTTTTTACATCAAAATATTGATGTCTGACCCCATATCTAGGATAATGTAATCGATGTCGTAGTCTTTGATCTACACAATCATTCTTAACTCATGACCAGTTTTGTATTTCTTCATTTTGACATGGTTAAATTTTCTTTTAGGTTGCGACTCTAGGCAGTGGGGTTTCTTCTATTAGCGCTTGTAATTCTATAATAACATCTTTATCCTAGATTAGCGCTAAGAAACTTGAAAGGAATGTATTGAACTTACTAACCTTGTTTGGATCTTGCTTATAGAATATCTATTGCAAACATTAAGGCATCTCCTTGACTTCATATGAGGTCGATAGTTATTTTGTATCTACAAACTCAAGTTGCATGTCCAAGAATACTTGCTTCTTCTTTTGAACATTAAACAATACCTTCTTCTGCTCCTTGGGTCACACCTGTGGTAGTTCCTTCGGTATATTCTAATCGGCTCCAGTCGTAGCAGCTCCTCATGTTACGATAGCGACACTTGGTTCTCTTGGCTCAACTACAATCATTTGAACATTTAAGTTAGGATTTGGATTGGGATTCTACGCAAGGTTAGAACCTTCGACGGTCCAAGATTTCCACTTTGTAATCAACTCGGGACATTGTTCCACATTATGATCTTGCGCTTTACAATATGAACATGTATTTGCAGGATCCTGGAAATATCTAGCATAATGACCCAGGTGCCCACAATTATAGCATACAAGTTGACCTCTTCCTCTTTTAAATTGTCCTCCTCCTCTACCTGTGAAGTTTCCACCCCCCTACCCTGAGGGTGTTGTTTCTGCGGTGGATACTGATTCTACGAGTATTGAGGCTAATACTGTGGGTAATGAGTAGGATGATACTATGAGTAATGCATAGGCTGATAATGCACTTGTGTTAGATTTTTATCATTTAGTTAATAATATCTTAGGATCTTATCTGAGAGAATAACCTACACAGTAATAATCACAAGAGAAAAGAGACACAAAGAGTTTTCCTCAAGGAAACCATAAAGGAGAAAACCCCTCAACTTCCTTAGAGATAGAATGCGCACCAATAGAAAAAGTAAAACCCAAATATATAAAGGTTATCTCTGACAGTTGTTCTCTCTCTCACTTGTGCGAGCTCCTCTTCTCTCACTCATGTGCTACAATTGAGTGAGTGTGTGTTTCAAATAGAAAGTATCACTCTCTATTTATACTAATTTTCCACTTGAAAATTACTTACCAGGGCTGACCTCCCTAGGATATTCTAATAACCCTAGTACCCCTCGAGTGTGGGAACTTTTTCGCCAACTTACAAAAGAGGGTTAACCTCCATGAATTTACATGACTTGATTACATTAATGATTCTCCTGATACGAACATTGGGGTACAAATAAAGACAATATATAAAATATACAAGTGAATACATTCTGAAGTTACAAATACATCAACAACTTGTGCTTGTTCATCCTAAACCTTCCCTTCATTCTTCATTAAGTAGGTGTCTATTGTCTTCTCCTTCAATAGCTAATATGCTATGCAATCATTCTCCTCATGTCCTACTAATTTACAAAATGTATAGAAAAGGCTAGTTGGGGTACTTACAATATTCTGCAAGTATAGGCAGTTCTCATCATGATGTCCTCTAGTTTGGCATATTTTGCACCAGGGTAGTCCATAGGTATTCAATGGATTAGGTGCACCTGACAAGATATAGTTCATGTATGCCCAACAATTATCCTTGCGGTGTCCATCTGTTCGACATCTTGTACAGCATAAATCCTCCTAGACTTCTTTTCCTTTCTTAATATCCTAAATCATTACCACTAGATTAGCCAACTACGACTGAATCTGTATCATCTCTGCGCCACCATCTCTAATCGGCGAGGATTCCAACTTCATCGTTATTTCTAGTGCTTCCATCTGTGACACAATATTTTGTTGCATCAACGACCCTTGGATGTGTGGTAGTAGTGCAAAAATAAGCCATTATTTTTGTTGTACATCCTACATTTGGAAACTAACTTTATCCATGAAAGCTTTAAACCTTTGATCTAAATCCCATACAGATTCCATCGGTAACTGCTTTATCTCCTTGATCTCAGCGTTACACTGCGACTCAGATTTAGGTTTTCCAAACTCTCAAATCATCGCGAGTCGGATCTCATCAAGGGTATTCTATGGGTTTCCTATTGGTACTATGGAAAAATTCATAAACCAGTCCAACGCACGACCCCACAAATTCGTAATCATCTATTCTTTCCTTTTGTCTACATTGTGAACTTGGCGAACCGTCCAAAAAAATTTGCAAAGGAATCAATGCTGCTCTGGATCTTCTGCTCCATTCTTATTGAATGTAGGTAATCTAATATCTTCCCCAACCATTGACTTAGCGTCGGTGATTTTCAAGCAATTATTTACTAAAGGTGGACTTCCTTGCGCTCTAGTCACATAACTAGTACTACTAGTATTGATATCTCTTTTAGGAGATGAAGCTCTAGACCTTACCTCTGGTGATGCTCCTTGTGTGGTGTAGTTATGTTCTAATATTGGTTTCTTTGTAGATTCTTCTGAATCTTTCGCTCCTTCAAAAATTGGGATATATTCTTCCTCTTCGTTGCAAGACCCTTCCTCTAGCTGTGACTCAAACTCGTACTCAATTTCTATGAACAAACAAAGATTTCGTCCTCCTTCTAGTGTTTATCTTCTTTTTCCTGATCGAAATCTCCTTCCATTTCTTAAAAATCCCGCTTCCAGTTCATCTTCTATATTTCCTGGGAACATCTCAGGTCACCATTTCCCATTTTCTTTGCAAGTTATCTATGACGTATCCCCTCCTCTGGATATTGCGACTTGACCCATCAGCTGCAAAATTCCCTTCTCACAGACGAGCATTTTTATCCATAATTTTATAGAAGTCAGGCACGTCCCGCGAGGTCATTGGAAAAAAATTCTTTTAGCCTCACTATATGAGGTTATCATATCAACTGTAAACTCAGTAATATACTATAACAACTCTCCAAGGGGTTCGATAAATATAACTAAAGGTTATGCATAATTTCCCTAACAAAGTTTAAACATAAATTTCAATATCCCATAAAACACTAATTTTAAATTTCATCATTCACATACATAAAACCTATAAGATCTTCCTGCATGGTACAAATAGTTTAAATAATTATAATTCATGAAACAAAATAATTTTAACAATAGTAGAATACCTGCAAATCGCTAGTTGTTGATGTTTGAGGATGAGGTTGAAGGTTCTTTTCCCTTCCATCGCTGCTATTGTAGTCGTTGGATTGCCAATATTTGATAACCAATCCATTTCCTCCATATGATACCCTAATAGGTACTCTCCTTCCCTTGGACCTCTGATCTCGACGGGGATGACAATATGTGCCTAGAAATAGAAATACAATACCAGAATGTTGTTGGGAGGCTCCCAACCCCACTCACATTGTATTTAACCACACTCTTCCGCAGTTGCCTCTTAGTCACAAAATCGATCTGTGCTAACACTATGGCAACTAGAAGAGGAAAAATTTCCCTCTCTCTTACTCCTTTTCTCTTTTTATTAACCCTTTCATTAATAACAATGCATCCATGCATCACTTTAGTTTAAATCATTCTTTTCTTAATTGTTTTGTTTGTTTATTTTATTCACTCAACTTTATTATCTTAGGTTATTTTTTACTTAGTTTTAAGTTTAATTTAGTTTAGGTTAGTTTATTTAGTGCATTTATTTACTTATGATATTTATTTATTTATTCCTTTATTATTCTTATTTTATTTAGTTTTTTATTATTATTATTTATATTAGGTTTATTTACATTTAATTATTTTAATTATTATTATGTATTTATTTCATTTAGCAAATCCGGATTGTTTATGTTCTTTAAGATCAATTCTTATTATTTCTCTTTAGTTCATTTAGGCATTTTATTACTGTTGCATTCTCGTCGCAGCTAGAATTATCAAGGCGCTATGCTCCCAACAAGTCGTTCCAATAATTCCCATAGGTGGGGAGTTGGTTATGATGACTGAACCAATGTTACCTCAGTTTTCCTACCCTCGCGGCCTACCCTCATGTGACCGACTTGCGGCCTACCCTCACGGCACATGCATCTGATGAGCTGGAGTTTTCCCCACTCTATTCAAAACTCATCTCACTTCCCGTTGCTAGACCTACACATATAATTTCTCAGCCATGCCACTTGATGTGGGTCGATTTGGAAATTGTCTCGATTTGGAATGTCATGCATCAAATCTCATAAAATAAGGTTTTAATCATAACACAATTATTCATTGACCTCAATTGTCTAGGTTTCTCGACTCATTCAGATTCCATGCATTCCAGTGTGTCAAAACATATCAAACTTTAATAACATTACAAATAATTTTGGTATCACCTGCCATAGTCGTTGACTCCCTTAGAGTCTTTTCATACTGACGCTCTCTTTCTCTTCATGTACCTGCCTTTCTTGTCACACTCGACAGACCATTAAAGTACATGGTATACAATAATTTTTTCAATCATTCAACAATATATAATTTACCTCTTTCTTGCTAACTTCATATAAATTTCTCATTCATTCATATTTAAAATCATCATATAATCCATAAGTCAGACAATTTTGTTTAGTTCATATCTCTTCAGTATCTAATCATTTTACCCAAGTCCGGGTCATCCACAACCAGATGCCCTCAATAACATGTCCAAATAAAGTTTTAAATACCAAATTAATAAATGGCGAGTTCATTCTTCATAGAACTCCCTCAAAGTATAGTCATAATAATCTCCAAATCCAAGGTAAAAACAAGGTGTTACATATACCATTGCAAAATATTGTCAACCCAAAAATCAACAGCTCTAGAGATGGGGTTACTTACAGTTGCTAACTCACGGATCAGCTGAGCACCCCAATTGACTGCTTCTCTTCTATAAAATTTTGTCTACCGAGTCTCCAATATTAAGAACCACTCATGCAGCATAATAGGAAACTATGCAAAGAATATTTTGTAAATATCTGTGTACATATATCGGTCCAGACAATTTTCTATGCTCAACCATGATCTTACACTCTCCTCTTGTGCAAATTCTAATGTATTAGACTCCATCCACTCCTCTATTTCCATATTTGTTGAATGCCACAACATTTCCCTCCAATCAAATGATTAACAGAAAATGATTGTGAAATAATAAAAAATGCTTCGACGATGCGTTAGTCATTCATTTATTCAACTACTTTTCTCAATATTGTGACATTCACTTAAGAAATAAACATAAACAATACAAAATAACCCACAAATATTAAACAAGCACATTCATTCAACACAATATGTAATGTGGAAACCCAACCAGGAAAAATCACAAAGGTGCTCTTCATATGGCACCTTTCAGTTTGCGACTTGACTGCACACTATTAGAGATATGCCTTTTTGGCTCAGAATCTTTCTTGAACTCATTCTCTCTATTTTATTATTCTTTTCTTCTATCTACTCCTACTGATATGTACACAACCTAGATCGACTCTTCTACTCTACTATCTATGCAATTAGCTACAGATTGACACCTACTATTCAGAAACCCTTCTTCAAAATAGGTTCTGTGACTCGACAACCTTCTACAAAGGATTCTTTTTAAATTCTCTCTTCTTTCTTCAATTATTTTCTAACCCTTATACAAGACAGGTTCCTCCTATTTATAACTTCTACAAGACCATGAAGGGTTGACTACATACAAATTACTTAGTGCAGGTAGTTATCAGCTGTAAAAAATGGTTACAAACTAACAGACTGACTAACACAAGAAGTTATCATCTTGACTTACAAATATTCCTTCATATGTGTGTCATTCTCTAGCTTGTGCCGACTTTAGCAGTCATTATATTATTGACCTGTTGCTTTCTAACTGTTTCTTTTCTAAACGCTAGAAGATTCTGTTTTCTTCCATCACACTCCTCCTTGTCGCAGCTTCCTCTCTTATGCGCTTCCTTTCCTTCCTTTACCTTTCTTTTACTGAGTCACATGCCTATTTTTCCTTCTTGCACGTGCACTTCTATTTCTTCCTTGTGCTCTTTCCTGGCCCAATAGTCGTTGTAAAATTCCTCTCTGCAGATGATAGATTCTGACTTGAAAATACAATCGGATGATAAATATCCCCTTTGCCTAGATGCACCAACACCACTCATAACATAATTAATTACACATTGCCATGGACATGGAATTCCTTCATCCAGTATGAAAAGACCAATATTGGTGTTGTTACCATATTCTTTTTCAAAGTGTTGAGACTCCCTTGACACTCGTGACTCCATTCAAACTATGCATCTCCCTTCAGCAACTTCTCCATTGGTGTTTTGATCGTAGCATAACCTCTGATGAAATTTCGATAATATCCAATATGTCCCAATGTCACTCTAAGAAACTTCACATTTTTTGGTGGGGGAAAGTTAACAATGAGTGAAATCTTGGCTGGATCAACCAACATCCCTTCCTTACAGACAATGTGACCCAACAAAATCTTGAATGGAAGAAAAAATATGCATTTCTTTGAATTTAGCACGATCTGATGTTGTCAACACTGCTCCAACATCAATCGCATGTTTGCTAAGTGATCCTTTACCAACCCATACACCATCCAATTATCCATGTACACCACCAAGAAATTCTGAATAAATTCCTTAAATGCAACAACTACGATCCTAGAGAATATCGTAGGTGCATTCTTGAGTCCAAACAGCATCACCGTATATTGGAAGCATCCCCACTCAGTCAAAAAATTCATCTTATGCCTATCCTCCTTCACAATATTGATTTGATGATAGCTGTAAAATCCATCCGTAAATGAGTTGATCTCCTGACCGCCTACTCCTTCCAAAACTTCATCAGTAAACGAATTTAGGAATGGATCATGAAGTCACGCATGGTTAAGATTCCAAATATCGACATAGATCAGGCCCTTGCATGTCTTCTTATCTTGCAGGACCATAAGACTGATCCACTCTAATTCTTCGACAGGTTCTATGATTCATGCATCCAACATTTTTTTGAGTTCAACCTTTACTCTCTCCTTGTATCGCAGATTCAAGAGATACAAATGCTTCTTCACAAGCTTCACATCTAGCTTCAGTGGGATTTTCATTTTTCCCAAATATCCTAAGATCCATTTCATTTCAGAAAATTTAGTTGGAAACAAGTCTTGAAACTCATGCAACAGATCGGTGATCTTTTCCATAGTTTATTCATCACAATAATCTCTAATATTCATGAAATTTGGTTCCTCCTATGTCTTAATGTTGACCTTTTGAATCTTCAATGGTTGATGAATTTTGTCTCTCGGCATCTCTAGTGTCATGATGTTCTGACTTCCTTATGATTATGGAATGTTGATTTTCCTTGGGTTATCTCCATCATCAGGCCATCCTGTTATGTTATAACACTCCATCATCGACTACAACATTGGTGCTTCATGCAACTTTGTAGGATATGCAACTAGAACTACCTCTAAAACAACATCATATATATGTTGTAGTGCACTATGAATTACTATATAAACATCTGTAAAAATAAAGGCATGATAGAAATAGATCATCCAGTCCTCCCATGTCGTGATCTCTCTTTGGATCTCAGCTGATACATACCAATGTCGCAACATTTCATCCAACGTGTGTACAAAATAATGTACCCACTCATCCTTTGGCCATGACACCCACATAGTCTGACATGAATTCAAATGATCGCTAGGATCATTACGCCCATCATACTTCTTGACTTGATAGTGCTCTGATTCACCGAAGAGAACTTCCACCAACCTATGACACAAATACCACCCATTGATCGATTTCTTGTGTGTCACCCACCAACATGCTGGAGTGGAATTCAATGCCTCATCCAGTGCCAATATCCTTTGTGGTTTTGAGACCCTGCCTTCAAAGTCAGCAAGAAATTTAGGCAAATTTGGAAATCCTTCATATGTCAGTAACTTGACAACCCCAGTTCTGACCCAACGTAGCGACTGAGTGATCATTACACACTTCCGAATCGATACCTCATGCATCTAATTCTGCCAATTCTCCAACACATCGTCAGAATCCGATGATGCAGAGATAGAGCTTCACCATCCAAGCTCTCTGTCTACAGTGGGATGGAAATAATATTCTGAAATGTTGTACGCATGGTCCCATCCTCCTACAACTTGTTCCTTTACTGGTTTAATATACCTTCTTCTCTCGGATCCATTGGAGATATTACTCTAATATCGTGGTTCTCAAAATTCATCACACACTTCTTCAATTTGATCATTGCCAAAATGTTGTTATCCCATTCGATCCCTAGTAGTGAGGGATACGAGCTTCCTTCATCAGCAATCTCAATAACATAAAAATACACATATTTCCTCATCGTGTCGTCATCCCTTCAAATTCCACCATTAAGTGCGGTGCTCATCCAATAGAAAACACCCTAGACTGATTATCTAGCCGCAGTTACATAGGGGACTAAAGAAACTGTGGTTTCCCCATCTTCTCCCATGTCTGCTTCCCAAAATGTTGACATCTGAGCCCAGATCCAAAATAACTGAATCCACATCATAATCCCTAATCTGGACATTCATACTCATCTCCTTTCCTATTTTCTTCGTATGCAGGGAATTTACAGCAGACTCCTGTCGACCCTTCTCTGGTCGATTTAGAAAACTTGTGATCTTAGTTAGTGGATTAGGATATTTCGCTAGTGATAGACAACATTCAAAGAAATTTTATAGTGTACCATGCTTCTGTGATGGTCCTGCTACCATTGTTGAATAAAAAATAGGTGGCATTTCATAAATAGGCAACTTACGTGGATCTCTTCGGATGGTATCACATATTTCAAAGAATGTATCCCTCTCAGAGTCAACATCAAATTGCACCCTTTTATGGCCCACCAATCAATCTTATGGGGTTAGACCGTCATCTCCTGCTGTCACACCTCCATGAGTAATGACACCAACATCAATAGGTTGAGCCCTAGGTTCCACTAAGATATTCCCAACTGTTGGTGCTTGGTTCTGATTTGGTGGCAGATTCACCGGCTAGTTCGTATTTTGATTTAAATTCTGATTATGGTTCTTTGGTGGAAAAACATTATTTGCTTTCCATTTTACAATTAGTTGCAGACAATATTCAATTGTATGATATACAACAGTACAATAGGTACACTATGATTGCAAGTTTGGAAAATCTCGCTGATAATGTCCCAATACTCCATAATTATAACATTTCACAGGACCATGGTGTCATCCTCCCCCTCGACCAAAACCTTTGCCTTGTCCTCCTTGAAATCCTCCATGAAATCCTCCTTGCTATTGATATTGTGGTTGATTAAACTATTGCTATTGCAGTGGATTTAGTTGTGGTTGAACATACTACGGTTAAGTGTACTGCAACTAGGTATGTTGCGGCTGCTGTCGAGTGCACTACATCTGATTATACTATGGCTATGTCAGAGTAAACTATGAAGGTGTTACAAACTATGGTTGCAGTTGTGGTACAAAATGCAGTTGTGGTTGTACCATCTAATGTGGAGGTCTCTCCGCTGATCGATGTTCTTCTCCCTTCATGTAATATGCATCCATCGTCCTATCTTAGAGCAAATCATATGCTCGAAAATCCTTGTCTTCATTCCCAATAGATCAAAAAAAAGTACAATACAACATCTTCTGAAGATACACAAAGTCTTCATGTCGATGTCCATGAACTTGATAGATGTGACACCATGACAAGCCACCATGACTTAATGGATTCAGAGCTCCTGATAGCAAGTAATTTTGGAATTATGGGCATTGATCCTTATGGTGTCCCTCCACGTGATATTGAGGAAACCCTATTTCCTCACAGTGCTTCCTTCCTTTCTTGATATATTGTAATTGGATCTTCAAGTTCGCCAGCTGCGATTGAATCTGATTCATCCCAACTCCATTTTTTTTGGCTGGTGATGCTTCCAAATTCATTGCAATTTCCAGAGCCTCGCTCTGTGTTGCAATATTTTGCTGCATTAATGGCATCCTGATATGTGGCACTAGCGTAGAAATGAACCACTCCTTGTGTTGTACATCACTCATTCCAAAACTGAATTTTTCCATCAACGTCTTAAATTGTTGATTGAAATCCCAGACTGATTCATTTGGATATTGCTTGATGTATTTTAGTTCCATGATATATTGTGACTCAGACTTGGGTTTCCTGAATTCTTCGATCAATACGGTCCTAATATCCATGAGAGTGTTTGTTTTGTTCACTATGGGAACTTGCATAAATTCATGTACCAGTCCAATGCATGACCTTGAAAAGTTGTTACCAACTGACCTTTCTTAATATCCTCATCTAGAACTTTCTTTACAATCCATACCACTTCACATAGAAACCAATATTGTTCGGAATCCTCAGTCTCGTTCCCATGAAACAGAGGTAACTTTACATCATTTCCCACCATTCTGGGCTTTCTTCCTACGTTCTTTGATTCGCTACTATTAGTCTATTGATGACACATCGAGAAATTTGGTGTCGAGCTGGTATTTATTCCTGAGTGTGGCATAGTGCATGGAGCTGTGGGTATGTTGATGCTCTGGTTGGTATTTCCTCGGGCTCGAGCACATCCTATTTGTCTCCTTCATCATTGTAGGGTCACTTAGTCCCATGTGATCTTATCTCGTATCTTCTTGTTTTGGTCGCAATAGGACTTTCCTCATTCATATGCTTCTTCTCTTATCGGAACCTTACCCCACTTTGCAGAATACCACACTCTTTCTCAAATTCCATTACAGGTTCATCGTAACTCCCATCCATCTACCCTATATCATTCAATCCAAAACTTGTCTCCATAGTACCCACAACCTTCACATGCCATATATCTACTCATCGGAGTTCATCTTCAATATTCCCTTTTCACAAATATGCATTTTAATCCACAATTACAGAGATAATAGAAACCTACCTCTTGGTTCTTTGAATAATTCTCTTTTCATGTCGCTATAAGACTTGGCTGTGTCGATCATGAAATCAGTAATGTATCCTTCCAAGATGCTGTCAAGCCACACTGCAATAGCCCTTGATGCTCTATTTTCTACTTCTTTCAGTTGTTGGATCAGATCTAGGGTCCAACAAGTAGGTTTTCCTCCTTGGAAGTTGGTCTTTCGATAGGTCAACTGCGCCAACCACTCGTACAAAATGATCTAAAACTTGAAGAAGAAGTATTCATGGATATAAAAATAGATAGTCCTTCCTAGCCACTCTTATGTTGTTAATCTAGAACTTTGATTCTCTTCCGTTGGGAATTCTCGAGCCTTCTTCGTGAACCAATTCTGAATCTCCAGTCTTGTGGGATACCACAACATATCCTCCTTCTCCTCACACTATGGTCTCAAAAACGGAACCATTTGTTGAAACATACCTGTTGATGGGGTTTCACACTCTGTCGACACCCCTAACTCAACGATGTCCTTGAGCACTGGCCCAAACAGGTTTTACCTTGTCCAGTAACACCTGAAAAGCAGATGAAGTCTTAGCCGAGATGTTTGAGGGAGAGTTGTCGAAACCATGTTTCTACGGTAAGAAGGAGGGGTTTTGTGCATCTACTGTTTAGCTATAGCAACATGATACAGAGATCCATGAATGAGTTTACATCACTTATTCATCTCATAAACCATTAGATCACATCAATAAATTAGAATGCATCATTATGTTTACTCATGAACATATTGATCACCATGACATTATTCAAACACAGAAACATCACATCATCCAGAACTAAGAGACATAAGGCGCCATTGGTTCATTTAGAATGCATCATTTAACTCGCAAAAAGAAGAAAGACACAAAACAAAGTATTTCCATCAACATCTATCATGTCATATTACTCTCTGCATCAACATAAGATCTCAAAATACATCATCAGTTCCAGAAGCAGGAAACCCAAAATAATAGATACAATGTGATATTCTGTATTTACCATCATACATAGCATAACACACATGATCTTAGAAACATCTAATTGTGATCTAAGGATTGACTAAATTTTTTCCTATTACATTCCTACTTCTATATATAGGCTTTCTCCTTTAAAAAAGGTCCGCTTTAACTAACTTTTTAACTAACTCGGACCATTAAATACAAAATTATTACCAAGAACTACAAAATCATGACCAAGACAGCTCTTTGTCAACCTTTCCTCCTTGCATTCCATCCTTGGTATTGCATATCATCCTTGGTCTTGTGCATCTTTTTCATACAAAAACCGCCTGCCAACGATAGTTCTATTGAGGAGTTCCTATAGAAATTTGTAGAGGATTCTGAAATATTGTTTAATGCCCTAAAGTTATATCTCCTAGTTTTGGAGGGGATTTTGAACCTTTCTCTACTTTTATATAAAACAAAATCCCATGATACTATTGAGGAGTGTTTGTGAAAATTTATTTCAATCTCCTTAGAAAGTTCCATTTTAAGCCTTAAAACTGCCTATACAAGGATTTGTGTCGAGGTGGATCTGAGTTTTGGTATTCCAAAGATTTTTTTTTGGAATGTGGAAGGTAATATTTGGTCCCAAAAGTTGTACTATGAGCAAGTGGCTTTCAAGTGTATACCTTTTGTTGGGACTAGTCGCTTGGTTATTTCTTGTCACAAGTGGACTTTTAAGGATTCCCACTTCAAGGATTTGATTAAAAAAAGTGTAAAAATTATCAATAGCCAACATGGTGGATAGAAATGGATCTACATCATCTTGTCATTGAGAGTGAGAAGGTAGGAAAAAACCCCCCAGCTAAAAATACTAAAAAATTTAAGCTAAATCATGACACTAAATATTCCCAATAAGACAAGGTGGTTTAACCTCAAGTGACACTAATAAAATACCCCTTGGATATTTGTAGGATAGTAATCTCCAGCATCTATTGTGAATCACTTCAAGGGACGGAGTTCAAATAACTACCCTTGTCTCTTTCTCAAAGGGACTAGGTGGGGAATCAGAGTGAAGTAAGAAAGAAAAAATAAAATAAACGAAAAAACCCTTGCATTAATCCTTCTATTTTGGAACATAATCCCAATTGGAAATCAATGACTTTAATTCAACATCCAAGGACATCCTCTACAAAGAGGGAAAACGTTGAACATAGACAAGAAGTTTTTCTCTCAACAGACAGTTTATGGGAATTTCTAAGAAATGATATCATGCAAGAAATACTTTGGTTGGGTGAAGTATCATATTGTGTATTTTTGGGGTGTTAATTTTGTACTCTATACCCAATATTCATGTTAGTTTACCTATTCCTTATAAAGTGTTTTACTCATGTTGCAAGTGGTTATGTTTGAACTATGAATCTCTAATACAAATTACAATTTGCAAATATAAAATAAATCAACTCATGAACAATAATTCAAAAACAAAAGTAAGGAAGGATTATGACCTGGTATAGCACATTCAAGGTAGTCTGAGAACTTGAATATGGGAGTATGTTCACCCTGAATCTATGCACATTATTTCCTCCATCATGTGTTTAATCCTTTGGATCAACCTTGGTAATATTTTCCAAAATCCCATGATCATCAAATGTTGTTAGGGGTTTCAAACCCATACCCATGCTATATGAACCATATGGCTCCAATCGTCCACCATTTAAGACATAACTTCACCACAAAAATACCATTGCCCACATTAAAACTACTTATGTCGTACCCTACATTTTTTCCAATAGGGGTTTCATAATAAGACGAATCTATGTCACCGCTAGTACCTATGCCCTCTCTATTTCATTCTGTCAATTTTTGAGTGAGCTCATTTCTTGCTACATTCCTCCATGGAGAAAACATTCACAACTAGTAAGACAACCCAAAATCCATTAGGGCCAGTCAAATGTTGTTAGGGATAATCATATGACACTAGGTTCATATAGGGCTATTATGGTCAATTTGATGTCATTAGGGTGAATTATGTTTTCATTAGGACCAATCAATATGAAATAGTGTTATACTCACATGCATCATCATTATTGACATTGACATCATCGTTGTCAAAAACATCCTATTAGACATTGTAGAAATCATTATTGCCATATTTATCATTGTCAATATGCATCATCATCATCATCGTGTCATTAGGCATAGTAAAAATATCGACATTGATAAGGAAGCATTGATGACATATATGTTGATAATAATGTAAATGGGGACTTCTAATTTTACAGGATTTCTAATCCATATTACTTGAATCATTATGATCTTATGCCCAAAGTTTTGAAATTTTTTTTTTATCACATGGCTTTAGTAATTTTGAATTAGTTTCTTGATTTATAATTTTTCAAAATGTTGCTTCTTAATGACTCTATACTTAAATGGACATCAAAATCACTATTCAAAATAGTCATTTTATCATGGGCTTAGCAAATGTTAATTTTGTTTCGATTTATTTTAACCATATGTGTTCCCATTTTTTATTATGCATTGAATAATGAAATGTAAATGATTGTTTAGTTAATATTATGCACAATATTGAATAATTCTATGAAATTTACTATAGTAATGTTCCATCTTGCACTAATGAACAATGTTGATGAGGTAGACAACTTAGTTTATCAATAACATTTTTCCAATTAATGTGGTTAATATTTTGCAATAAATTTACCACATCCAACTTATTATTGGAGTGTTTTCAAGGACAAGTGCCATCAAGGTCACTCAAATGTTATCGAGGACAAGTGAATGTCAACTTAAACTACATCACACATTGCATCATCATCGTCATCGTCATCATCATCATCATTATTGACATTGTCATCATCATCAACATCAACATCATGGTCACCATCTTCCTCATCAACAAGTAGATCATCAACCACATCATTGTCATCATCATTGATAGGGTCACCCACATGCCACTATGGTTCATCATCATTCATCACCATTTGGATCTGTGTCATGTTGTTACAATCACTCAAATTCCAATAAGGTCACAAAAATTTCTACAATGACAACTAAATGTCAATAGATCCATTTAGGTGGCATTAATATGTCTCTCATATGTCATTAAGAACATTTAAATTCCATTAGGATTAATCAATATCCATAAGTATTAAGACATGCATCATCATCGTGTACATCAACGTTGTCATCATCATCATCATCATCAATGCCATATGGTACATCAATATCATCTTGATAATAATCCTCATTATCATCATCATCGTTAGCATTAAGTACATCATCAACAAAATCATTGTCATCAATGTCATTATGGTCACTCATATGCCATTAGTGTTCTTAATCACTCATCTCCATTAGAATTCATGTCATGTAATTGTTAAGGTCATTTATGTGTCGTTACATTCTTTTCGATGATAATAGGATCATTTAGATGTCATTACAGATATTTAGGTACCATTATAATCAATTAGGATCCAAAAATTATACCACATGCATAATAATCATTAACATCCACATTGTCATCATCATCATACAATAAATCAACATCATTGTTGTCATTGTAGTCGTCATCAATATAATTGCAATAATAATGAGAAAGGAACCCTACTAGCTCACATGAATGGATGACATAGTCTTATACTTATCAAATCATACCCATATGCTCCATCATAATTATCATAATTCATTATTGTCATGTTGTTAGGGACAATATGATGCCATTAGGGTCTATCAAATGTTTTTGGGGACTCTCAAATACCATAAGAGAAATTTAGGTGACATTAAGGTAATTTACACCTCATTAGGATTAATCAAGATCCAAATTAAGTGCCATGATTATGATCATTTAGGTGCCACTATGATAAATCAAGATCCAAAAGTACTATCTCATGAATCATAATCATTGACATTGAAATTGACATTGATCATTGATATTGAGTTTGATATATCTGACATTATGTCTAACATTTTCCGAACACAATTCCTAGATCTAAACCTAGTTCCCTTCCTAGTGTAGTTCCTTTAGAAATTTATGGCATTATTCCATGCGTTATACCTAGCTCTATACTAGACGCTATGTTGGATATTTTCTAGGCACAATTACTATCTCTATACTTGGCTCCATGTTGGATGTTTTTCTTGCTGAAATTCACGGCACAATTCTTGTCGCTAACCATGGATCAATATATGGTGCTATGTTATTCAAGATGTTTTTTTGGAGGCTACTCTGGGCGTTATATGGGATGCCTTTTTGGACGCTAATTGGGACGTTAATTGGTATGTTAATTGGGACGATAATTGTGATGCTAATTGGGACGTTGATTGGGACGTTAACTGAGATGCTAATTAGTGTCCAAAATAGCGCCAACTTTTAATAAGGGATGCTAATTGGGATGCTAATTGGGATGCTAATGGGGACACTAATTGGGTTTCTAATTGGGATGCCAATCGGGATGCTAATTGGGACATTAATGGGGATACTAATTAGTGTCCAAAATAGCACCAGCTTTCAGAAAGGGACACAAATAGCGCCATTAAAAGTGCCATCCTGTGGAAAAGTGTCCACTTTGTCCAAAAAATTATAAAAATACACTAAAAGTGATAGTGGACGCTAAAAAGGAAGCTAAAATATATGCTAATCACAAGGTTTTGTTGTAGTGATATTGTTCCAAGGTACACATTTTATTTTTCTTAGATTAAGTCACAAAGTGGGTAGATTCCAAGGCACTTCCCTGGGTTACATAACAAATTGTATTATATTTTCTCTTTGAGGATAATTTTGTCTGTTTTGGTGGACCATAGGATATAGTTACAGAGGGTGGATCACATTTCACTCCCCACAAAATTCAGATTATTACTCAATAATTTAATATTAAGCAAAGGGTCACTTAACCTTATCATCCTCAAGACAATAGGCAGTTGGAGATGAAAAATAAAGTTATGAATTCCATTCTGAAAAAGACAATACAACTCTATTGAGATGATTGGGAAGCTATACTTCTAGAAGATATTTGGTCCTATAGAAATACCTTGGGGAATACTACAAAATTCAGTCCCTATGAGATCATGTATAATAAGAATGTTGTATTTCTTATCGAATTTGAAGTTAACACACTCAGTAGAACCATGTAGGTTAGAATAGACATACATAGGAGCAATATCACCATGTCAACCGACTCAACAAACTTGATGAAATTAGACAAGATTCTATCAACTAGAATTCTATTGTCCAATAGTAGCGAGTGAAATGGCATGAAAAAATCATCAATAAGAAAACATTTCAAGAGGGCGACTCGTGTTGATGTTTGAGAAAAAACGGAGATGTTTGAACTTTAAAAATTATATCTATCAATTTCAACACTTTTAAAATATCATAAATCAACCAAATATGAATATAAAAACCACAAATGAATCTCATAAATGTATCAATCACATACATATATTATCCACATATAAATTTCATAAATATATCTATCGCTAAATAAATCAACCATGGGAGATAAGATATACACTCAGAAAACCCTACAAACATGGAGATTAAAACCCCAACAATTCTTTGAGTATGATAGATAGATTTTTAGAGAATGGTTTACAACACATAAGCATATTTATTGATAAGAGATATCACCTAAGAAGAAGAGAAGATATATCCACTAATGCAACCCTGCAAAAACAACCGTATGCAACTATATTGAACTTGACATATGCCTAGCATAATAATAACAATACAAAACACCTAGCATGAAAAATATAGTGGATAGGAGGCTCAATAAATGCACAGAGATCACCACATGGTGTATTTCACAAGGAGTATCTAACTAGTGTGGAAATTGAACCTAAGAGATAGAACAATTGCACTCACAAAATTGCTAATCAAACATGCAAAATTAACACCAAAGGAGACTGAAATTGGAGCATAACAATAATATGTATTGGGTAAGTTTACAATAGCAAAAATTATGAATTACTATGATACTGTAATATATAATTACATGAGATAATAGAATGCATAAATATTCCATTCGAAATAGTCGAAAGCAGGCTTACCAAAACTAGTCAAATCCCCCATAGGTGCATAAAGAAGTTTCCAAATATAGGTAGATGCTCACAAATTGGCTAAGTCAAGTGGGAAAGATAAAGAGGGATGGAAATAAAACTCATACATGCTTTTATTTGGAGAAAATAAGGGAGGATGATGTGGGAAAAAAAGAAGTCAATTACAACTAGTCTAGCTTTTCCTTTTGCCTTAAATCAGAATAAAACAGACAACTTTTCAGAAAAAGTAGATATTTGATTTGGAGGATTTGGAATAAGGAGTACATGCTAAATTGGGTTTCCAAGATGTTTCCCAAGTGCTCCATGACTCATTTTTATCATGTGTTGACTTTTTGGATTTGTAGAAGGCAACTACCATAGAATGGAATCTAGGAAACTAGGTAATAAGAAAAAAATAATTAAATTAATGTCTAATGTACGTAAATATGGGTTGATTATTCTAAAACACCCCATTAAGCCTGAATTTATGAGTAACTATTAGAAAACTATAGGGCCTAGAAAAAATCCTTAGTCACCCCTTGCATACTGCTTGTCCATACAACCAAGGAAAGAGGCAAAAACCCAGTGGGAAAATACTCCCTTAAACATGGATAAGAAAAACAAAATTTTGGAAATCTTGTCATCAATCATGCTTCAAAGCATGATCAGAAATCCCCAATAGTGATTTGATATTGCTGAATGTCTTATCACAAAAAACTTTGGTGAAGATGTCTGCTACTTTTTCTGAAGATGCACAGAAGAGTAGATCAATGGTACCATCATTCACAAGCTCTCTCATGTAGTGCATATGGATCTCAATGTGCTTGGTTCACTACCTCTGAACTGGATCATTGTAGATTCAAATGGTGCTCTGGTTATCATAGTAGATAATAGTTGAAAACTATGATTTGAAGCCACATTCTCCAAGTATCCCCTGCAACCACAAACATTGAGTTGTTGCATTTACAACTCCTCTATACTCTGCTTCTGTAGATGAAAGTGCTATGGCACTCTGCTTCTTGCTTGACCATCTGATTGGTCCTTCTGCAAGCATGAACACATATCCTGATGTATACTTTCGATCTATTTTTTCACCTACCCAATCACTGTCAGTAAACCCAATCAAATCAAGATCATATTTTGCTTTGTAGAAGATCCCATGAGTTCTTGTTCCTTGAACAAAGTTTAGGATCCTTTTGGCTTCTCTCTAGTGGATCTCATGAGGATGATCCATGTATATTGAATGCACACTGACTACATAATATAGATCAGGTTGAGTGTGTGTAATATAAAGAAAACACCCAATCAACTACCTATACAGTGTATTATTTACCATAAGAGAAGAACCTGCTTCTTCAAGCTTAACTCCTGAAAGGAAGGGAGTATTTCTTGGCTTGTAATATTTCATGTTGAACTTGTTCAGAAAATACAAAGAATACTTGGACTAATGTACTTTGATTCCATGTTGGGATTGAGTAATTTCGAGACCCAAGAATTGGCTCAACAATCCCAAGTTTGTCATAGAGAATGAATGGTTCATTTCATCCTTCAAGGAGGCAATATTTTTATTTGAACTTCTTGTAATCAGTAGGTCATTAACATACAATACAATAATCATCAAAGAAACATGAATCAGATTAAAATAGACATTAGGATCATACTTGCATCGAACAAAACTCAGTGATAGCAAAAAGCCATCAATCTTGGCATATCAAGCCCTGGGGGCTTGCTTGAGCCCATACAATGATTTCTTTAACCTTCACACTAAATATGGATTAGAAACAAACCCTTCAGGTTGATTCATGTAAATATCCTCATTGATATGTCCATTTAGGAAACCATATTTCACATCCATGTGATGTACTTCCCACTACTTCGAAGCTGCAATGGCTAGAGCTAGCCTTATGGAGTCCATCTTTGCCACGGGTACAAAGGTTTAATTTTAGTCAATACCATGTACTTGTGAGTATCCCTTGGCTACCAATATTTCCTTATATTTCAAAGGTGAACCATCAGCAGTAAACTTAGTCTTGAAAACCCACTTACATTAAACTAGCTTCCTTCGTGGGGGAAGATCAACCAGTTCCCAAGTGTTGTTCTTCTGAAGCGAGCTGAATTATTATTTCATGGATATTTTCAATATTGGATAATGTGATGCATATTAATATGTCTATGTATCTTATTCAACCATCAGATATCACTTCTCAGCAAATAGAGGATCTTTCACACAAAGGGCACTCTCAAATTGAGATCTAGTCCTCCTAGTGTCACTAGGATTTCCAGCTAGTTCCCCAGCTGCATGAATGGTATTTTCTTCCCATTTTGGTATTGTAGGAATTTTAGGATATGCAATCAAATAATCGTTATCAGACATATCAGAATTAGAAAACTCATTAGTCTCTCCACTTACAATCAATGGTTTTGGTGGTGAAGAAGACTCTCCAACTTCAACTGCTACTAAAGGCTCTTCTTGGAACTGAACACTTCTCTCAATGAAATATTTGTTAGTTCTCAAGTTGATAATATTTTACCCTTTTGAATCTTTAGAATACCCAACAAATAGGAACTCTTGGATTTTGGGTTTCAAAGCCTTCCTCTTTTCAGTTGGAATTCTAGCCCAAGCCTTTGAGCCAAAAGTACTGAAATGGGTCACATCTGGCTTGTGCCCACTCCAAGCTTTGAAAGGAGTCATACCATAAATATACTTATGAGGAACCATATTCTAGATGTAGGATTCACAATTTATAGCCTTGTCCCAAAAATTTTGTGGCAAAGTCTTAGCCTCCATCATGCAGGTTGCCATCTCGTTCAGTGATCTGTTCTTTCTCTCGGCAACACCATTTTGCTGTGGTGTGTAAGGGATTGAATGTTGCATATGAATACTTGAATATTTACAATAATGAATGAACTTATACTTGACATACTCACCACCATTTTCATATATGAGAATCTTGAGTTTCCTCCCATACTGGTTTTCAACCAAGGCTCTAAAGGCTTTGAAGAGGTCAAAAACTGTAGACTTATGCTTTAGGAAGTAAACCCAACAATACCTGGAAAAGTCATCTATGAAGGTCAGTGCATATTTTGCTTAACTCATGGACATATGAGGGAATGGACCAGCAATGTCACTATGGATCAGCTCAAGAGGTGCAGATCTTCTCTCATGACTAGATTTCTCATACTTGTGCTCTGGGTGTTTTCCTAGGATACAACCTTGACAGACTCCCTTAGAAAACTTGATCTTTGGTAACCCTATGACCATATATTTTTCACTCAAATCAGAAATATACTTGTAGTTAAGATGTCCAAATATTTAATTCCAAAGCTTGCTTGCTTCATTAGAATGAATCAGAAGAGCAGAGGGGTTTGAGTAGGGTAGAAAATGGGAAAGCTTGTATACCTTCGAAGTGTGATCAACAACACCTTTTTCTATGACTTTACCATTCAAAATCTTAGTTATTTCAACATCATCAGGGGAGAATATGAACTTCTTTGGAGACCCAATAGGATTCATATGATACACTGACAAGAGATTAGAGGCAAGACCTGGAACATACAACACATTATTGAACTTACCATGGTCAAGATCAATCCTTCCCTTCCCCAAACTGTCAATGAGAGAGTCATCTCCCAAAACTATTGGTGGACCTTTCGACATGTCAAGAGAGGAGAATGTCTCTTTTTTCAAAACCATATGTCTAGAAGCTCCATAGTCTATGATGAATCTAGGTGAGCTTGATGTTCCAGCAACCAAGGCATGTACTCTCTCTCTATCCTCTAAATTTGATCCTCCTTCCCTCTTCTTTGAGAAATCACGAAGGGAGATGTTATTCTTCTCCAGGAGTTGGGTCAACATGTCAATTTGATTCTTCATATAAGAGCTCTTAGGATGATATCCCTTACTGTAGTATGCACACTTGCTCATTTCTCCTTTGTTCTTCTTCTTCTTGGAGTTCTTCTTGGAACCTTGGAGATCCTCTTGAGACTTGTTCTTCTCTCTCTTTTTCTCAGGTGGATTTTTATCCTTTTTCTTGGTTTTTGAATCCACGCTTGGTCTTTGGAAGGTTTGATGGTGTCCATAATCACCAACTTATCTTGCTCCTGTGTGAGGGATTCCATGAACTCTGTAATCTTAGGCATCTTCTAGGCTCAAGCTGTCAACTTGGTGGCATGGAAGGTTGAAATAAAAACTGAATAGTCAGGACCAATCTTAGAGAGTATGGCCAAGACTATTTTCTCTTCCTTATTTTCAATCCCACACTATTTCAACTACAAATGAAGGGCCTTAAACTTGGAAAATTAGAGTTGCAATGATTGGAAGCTACTGGGACTCAAGGAGATCAGCTCATTCTTGATTTGATGTCTTCTCATCTCATTTGTCTTTCCAAAAGGATCTTCTAGCTTCTCCCACACTTCATTAGGTGATGTCAATCCATCAAGATGGAAGAGGAGGTCTCTTGAAATTCTCAGACACAAAATACCATAGGGATCATCCTATAGAAATTCTAAATCCTTGATGGCATAAGGAATTTCATAAACATGCTAAGGATCTAGGCACACAATTAACCTCACATAGAATTGTAGAGAATTAACATAAGGAGAGAAGAAGAAGAATTAATGAACACACATTAATGAATGATCAATAAATGATAATTGATATTATTACATAGGTAATACATTCTTATAAATGAAAAAGGAGTTGCTAGAAGACAACTCAAGCTAGCTCATAAAGCAGGCTTACTAATTATGATAAACCCCATAGTTGACTAAAGCACTTTCCCAATCTACCAAGCACCTCACAAATTAGAAATAGCATGTGTGAGTGATGATGAGTGAAGGAAAGACTTGCTAATCCTAGAATATGGAGAGAAAATAATAGAGGATGGGTTGGCAACAAAAGCTGTCAGTTTCCTAGTTGACTAGCTTTACCTTATCCACAGAAAAGCAGGATAAAGCAGATAAAGCAGAATAAAGTAGAATCTACTATGAAGTGTAGTTACCAATTCTGGATGGCCATAAAGTTGTCAAGATCAACCCAGAATCAGAAATAAATCATTCCTAGGATATAGATGGCAAGTGTTGACTCTAAGGTGCAAGTGGATGCCAACTATCTAAGCTAGTGTGTAAGAAATTAATCAAATAATGATTAATTATTTTATGAGTGGGTTTATTATATTCCAACACCCCCCTTTAATCTTGACATTATGATGATATCCCTGAACTAGTAAGAAATATATATGCATATGGGGCCCAACAATAAAGCTATGGTAACCCTTTTACAATTTATCTTTTCCAAAGAAACTAGGAAAGAGGCAAAACCTCAAGGGAAAAATCCTCCCTCAAGAAAGGACATGAAAAGCAATACCAAAAATGTTGAACTGCTGGTGTTGTTGCTGCTCCAAACTAAATGCTGATGTCTGGAGGAATCTTCTTCTTGGGAAGAAGATAAATCTACTCACTTGGATCAAGGACAGCTACAGGATGGAAACTAGGACCATGTAGAACAACTGAGATCCGATGATGTGAAGGAAATACTGAAGGATATTGAGACTTGTAATTAGCTCCAAGATGATGAGATGACTTGAAATTTGAACCAGTAGAGATGAAATGAGCTCCATATTAGTGAAATAACTTTCCAAGCGAATGTATAATGTCTCCATCTTCATTTACACAGAGAGGATGTGTGAAAGTGATCTTGTAAGAACATAAAGAGGGAATAGGATCAAAGAGTGCGAATACATGGGCTCCATGGGTTGATCTAGATTCCAAAGAATCCAAGAGATCACAAATAAGCACAAAAATAGACTTGTGGGAATATACTGGTAAAGAATCCTCTATGGTAGAATAATGTAAGGAGGAAAGGTAGTGATGTTCAAAATCTTCAAGGAGGCTCTGAGAATGAGTGCCAAGAACAAAGGAGGAGCTTCAGAAGCACATGGAACTAATTATAGTAAGTGGAAAAACACTAGAAGTACTTGATTTGGCTAAGAAAACAACCTAGAAGTCATTGGGTTGCTCACCATCAAGAAGAGAGGCATGCAAAAAGTGTTAGAGGTCTAGCATATGGATCTCATAATCCATGATAGAATACATAGAGAACACTGAATGTGTGAGTGAATCATAAATAGAAATAGCAGCTCCATTAGTCACTTCTTTTTCATAAACAACATCATAATAAGATGAATCAAGATCTTCTACTTCAAGAGACATAGAAAAAGATAGATCTTCAATATTTTCTTCTTGATTGAGGGAGGAAGCATTTGAATCAAAGAGAGTAGTAGCAACAGGAACTATATGAGAAACTTCTTCTTCATGATCAACTTCATCAGAGACTATAGAGGCCAAGACATCTTGAGAGAGAGAAATCATTGACAAGCTATAAGCACTCTCCACATAGCTAGAAGGATCCTCATTTTCCTTTCCCAAAACTTTATCCAATGTTGTCTAGAGATCCTTTGGGTATTCAACATAATCAATAAGGTAGTGCATGCTTGGAGAGATAGCTAGACAAATAGCTCCAATTGCTCTATCATAGTCATTCAACCAGTCACTTGGCTCTTCATAAGACTCTTCACCAGCTCCAATAGATATCTCATAGAGACCGTGTCTCTTTAGATATGAAATCATCTTCAATTTCCACATTGAATAGCTTGTGAATGGAGAAAGAAGAGGAATTGATACTCTTGAATCCATTCAAAGTTGAACCTGTAAACTTGAAAAGGAGGATTAATTAATGAACTCTCAAAGATTTGATATCGTGTAGAGATTTGATTTCTTCAGCTCTGATACCATGTAGAACTTTGAGAACCTTAGCTCTGATACCATTTAGAAATTCTAAATCCTTGATGGCATAAGGAATTTCATAAACAGGCTAAGGATTTAGGCACACAATTAACCTCACATAGAATTGTAGAGAATTAACCTAAGGAGAGAAGAAGAAGAATTAATGAACACACATTAATGAATGATCAATAAATGATAATTGATATTATTACATAGGTTATACATCCTTATAAAGGAAAAAGGAGTTGCTAGAAGACAACTCAAGCTAGCTCATAAAGCAGGCTTACTAATTATGATAAACCCCATAGTTGACTAAAGCACTTTCACAATCTACCAAGCACCTCACGAATTAGAAATAGCATGTGTGAGTGATGATGAGTGAAGGAAAGACTTGATAATCCTAGAATATGGATAGAAAATAATGGAGGATGGGTTGGAAACAAAAGCTGCCAATTTGCTAGTTGACTAGCTTTACCTTATCTACAGAAAAGCAGCATAAAGGAGATAAAGCAGATAAAGCAGAATAAAGCAGAATCTACTGTAAAGCACAGTTACCAATTCTGGATGGCCATAAAGTGGTCAAGATCAACCCATAATCAGAAATAAATCATTCCTGGGATATAGATGGCAAGTGTTGACTCTAAGGTTCAAGTGGATTCCAACTATCTAAGCTAGTGTGTAGGACATTAATCAAATTATGACTAATTATTTTATGAGTGGGTTTATTATATTCCAACACATCCCTCCTATTGTGCCATTTAATTTTCTATGCAACTGCATTAGGCTCTACCTCAATTTTTATAGTCATCCTATAGAGACCTTTCACTCTCAACAATATCTCCATCTTAGCTTTCCACTCAAATAAATTGAATGGAGTCAAGATGATCTTCTGAGATTGGTTCATAGCTCAAAAACGGTGCCCTCCAGTCAGCAGAATGCGCTCCCAGTCAGTTATGTCAAACCTGCAATAATAATTTGGAAGGAGATAAATTGATCTACAAAGGCTTTGATACCATGTGGAAATTGAACCCAAGAGATAGAACAATTACACTCACAAAATTGCTAATCAAACATGCAAAATTAACACCAAAGGAGACTGAAATTGGAGCATAACAATAATTTGTATTGAGTAAGTGTACAATAGACAACATTATGAAGTAATAGGCTGTTTTAATATATAATTACATGAGATAATTGAATGCATAAAGATTCCATTTGAAATAGTCAAAAGCAGGCTTACCAAAACTAGTCAAATCCCTCATATGTGCATAAAGAAGTTTCCAAATTTAGGTAGATGCTCATGAATTGGCTAAGTCAAGTGGGAAAGCTAAAGAGGGATGGAAATACAACTCATACATGCTTTTATTTGAAGAAAATAAGGGACGATGATGTGGGAAAAAAACAAGTGAACTACACCTTGTCTAGCTTTTCCTTTTTCCTTAAATCAAAATAAAATAGGTAGCTTTTCAGAAAAATAAGATATGCACTTTGGAGGATATGGAATAAATAATACATGATAAATATGGTTTCCAAGATGTTTCCCAAGTGCTCCATGACTCAGTTTTAGCATGTGTTGACTTCTAGGATGTGTAGAAGGAAATTAGCATAGAATGGAATCTAGGAAACTAGGTAATAAGAGAAAAATAATTAAATTAATGTCTAATGTGGGTAACTATGGGTTGATTATTCTAACAACTAGAACTCCCTCCATGCAAACATTAGCACCCTCCTTCCATAATTATCTTTTAACTAAATGTCCACTAACTTGAATTGAATGTGAACTCACTTGTTGGCACAGGTTTAGAGTGCACAAGGTGCGGTACCTCCAATGACAGGAAGGTCATTGTCAAGAACAAAGGATTGATTATGAAGGATAAAGAAGTCGATGGATAAGGAAGTTTTGGTCAAAATTAGTTAGAAATGGGTCAATTGGACCATTTTCGGTTCGATGTTTATGGAGTCTATGTTGAGGCCTGGTGGTAGCAGTGTGGAGTGAACCCCTATTGATAGAAATGTGTCAACATGAATTGAAATAAATTTTCATTGAATTGATATCCTACCAAACAATATTTAAGAAATTCAAGCTAGATCTAGTTTCCTACCAATTCAAACTCAAAATAAAACTTGAAGGAAAAACATTTAACAAGAATGGGGGGGGGAGGACTGAATTGATTCATAATAGATGCAAATGAAGAAATACTTACAATACTTGAAGGTTCCTTCCTTTTCCTTTTCCTGGACTTAATCCTCTACCATCCATTCCTTTGATTCCCAAAAACCTTTGTAAAAGAAAATCAATTTCTAGCCTTTATTTCCTCAAGCATGCCTAGTCTTTGATTTCTTTGTCCTTTAATTCACCTCACATGCATTTATTATATATCATTGGAATATTTGTACCCAAATACTAAACATGAATGTGGGATTAAAATTTTTGATGAATTTTTATTATTTTCTTCAAAAATCCTGACTTACTTAGTTTTTCAAGCATTTAACTTGATTTTCAGGATTTTCAAGACAATTAATACACAAGTTATGTATTCTTTTCACTGTATGAGTTATATAAACTAATTTTTGGCCCATAATTGGTCATCATACTTGGAATCCCTAGAGAAACCTTTGTCTTCAAATATTTCTTCCTCTTTGGAAGGAGTGGTCAGATGAGAGATTAAAGCTCTCAATTGTTCAAAAATTATGATCATCATGTTGCGGGAGAAATAAAAATATGTTTTCATACCATCACTCTCAAGGGTGTTAATTTTATAGTTAATATGCCTATATTCTTGAATCAAGCCATTTTTCTTGAAAAGATTGGTGAGTATATCAATACACTCCCTTGCATTCTCCAATAGAACGATCATGGATATGAGATTGTCCTTAACCAAATAAAAGATTATATTATTGGCCTTTGATTGATTTTTATTTAGGTTGATTCACCCTTGATTGGTGGTAGTCTCCTATACCATTGTGTATACATAACCATAAATTTTATTCTTTTCAAGAATACTCGACATTGTTTCCTTCCATTTGTTTGAAGTTGGAAGTACCTTCAAGGCGATCTTCTGGTCAAAAAGAGATCGATGCCATGGATCCAATATTTTTATAAACTCTTCAAGATCATGTAGGATTTAGTTTTTTGAATAAAACTAATCTCCTTCATTCCCTATTCTCTAATACCATGTTGATGTTTGAGTAAAATTGAATATGATTAAACTTTAAAACTTTTATCGATCAATTTCAACACTTATAAATATCATAAGTCAACCACATATGAATATATCATCCACATATCCATCTCATAAATATAATAACCACATTAATATATAATCCACATATAAATATTATAAATATATTAGTCACATAAATCAATCAACCATGAGAAACAAGATATACCTTGAGAAAAGCCTCCAAACATGGAGGATGAAAAACCTATCAATTCTTTTAGTATGATAGATATATTTTTAGATAATGGTTTACAACACATAACTAGATTCCTCGATAAGATATATCACTTAGGAAGCAAAGAAGAGAGATCGAATGCAACCCTACAAAAAAAACTTCTATGAAATTGTATTGAACTTTCCATATGACTAACATATTAATAACAAGCGAAAACACATTAGAGGAAATCTCAATTTAAAATGGGCCTTCCAAAAATAATACAAATTCCATGTCATCATGTATTATCTAATCAAAATGATTTACAATTCAAAAAGGGAGCACCTCTTAAACAATTTTTTAATATAAATTTGTGGATATGTATCATAAAAAAAAACTACTTTTTTTGTTCGTATTTTTTACATATATCCCTTTTTTTTTACTCAAATATCAATTGGGAGAGATCATTGGCTGTGGAATTAAATTCTGCATCCAACGAGTACCCACTTGTCATACTTTTGACGGGCCCTGCTACCCCACTCGACATCACGTATTTTTAGGTATTTATTGTTTTTGGGGTAGCGGGGCCCGTCAAAAGTATGTCGAGTGGGTACTCGTTGGATGTGGAATTTAAGTCCTCATCCAACGAGCTCTCATGATTTAAATTTGAGTAAAAACACAAGGAGATATGTCAAAAATATGAACAAAAAAGTAGTTTTTTCTTTTCTTCCTCCAAAATTAATAAATATTTTTTTATTATTTTAACTATTAATTTATTAATTTTCCTTAGGAGGCCCATTTTGAGTTGAAATTTCCTTTAATTCCTATCATGCAAAAGGAAACACATAGGAGGCTCAGTAAACACATTGAGAGCACCACATAGCACATTTCACAGGGATGATCTAGATAGAACTCCATCCTTATAAACATTAGTGCCCTCCTTTTGTAATTATCCTTTAACTGAATGTACACTGACCTAAACTAAATTTTCACTGAATTGAGTTGAATGTTAACTAACTTGAAATAAAATTGAATTGACTAAACTGACTGTTAACTGATTTGAACTAAAAGTGAACTATCTAAACTGACTGATAATTGAATTGAAATGAAAGTGAACTCACTGAGCTGGTTGTGAACTAACTAAACTAAACTCAAACCTCAACTGAATATATGAACATAAATTTAGGAGAGTAACTAAATGTCTTTGGTTCTTTCACAATGTTATTTGTACAACATCATGATTCATTCTCTTAACTTGTGAGTAATATCAAGATGAGTCTTGTGAGTAATATCAAATGCTATACTTGTGAGTAATATCAAGTCAAGCATTCTCAAAGAAGGCACCTTATGACATGGACCTGTAGTTATGGAGATGAGCTTGTAAATAATATCAAGTTGAGTCTTGTGGGTAATATCAAGACTATATATGTGTAAGTAATATCAACTCTTACTAATATCCTCATTTATTAAGGTGGAAAACTTTAGTTGGTAAATTGGAAATTGTTATAATAGTAGAGTCAAGCTAAACTAGTTAACCTATATAAGCAACCAACAACATATCATAAAAGATAAGAACAAGAAAATAAAAGGACAAGAGAACACCGATATATGTGGTTCACCCTAATGGGTTACATTCATAAGAAGGTAGTCTTCTATTATCTCCAAAATATCTTCTCCAATCTTACAAGAGAGCAAAGCACAAATCCCAAAGAATATAGATGATGTACAATAGTGTCACAATAGTACCACTACTACATCAAGAATACATGATTGTGTAGAGACTCACTTGACCCTATTATATACTGAGATATGAGAAGGAATTACTCTCACATATTGCATGTGGGATAATATAATTCTCCAAAATAACATATCTTAATACAATACCATGGACAAACACTCTACACAAGTAAATACACCACCATATAACTATGGGTTAAATGTATTACTCTTTTACATAAGATTATAGTCAACTTCCGACATAATACAAAGACATTATTACCTTCCAAGAAATATAATATATTCCAACACTCCCCCTTAATAATGGATGGGAGAAGGGCCCACACTAACACTAAGGAAGGAAGGAGTCATTACTACTACCCCTTGATGACAACTTCCAGAAGAACCAAAGCTGAAAAATAAGAACACTTCGGCTGATGGAATTTGATGATGAACAACCGCTTCTCACTGAATCATGAAAGTGCACATGAGCCAGGTTGTACGATGAAATACCCAACAATAAAATGCCAAGAACATGTGACGTAATACAATCGCAATATGCCTAGATCGCTATAAGAATCATCACAACCATACATGATAGCTGAAGAACTTTGATATAACATCCACACCAATGTACAAATACCTTCTGATGACTGATACAATAGAACATGTGGCTAAGAACACCACAACAATGTACAAAAAAACTAGATGGCCAATACACATGTGGATAGCAGACATTCTTCCAATCAAGGTGAAATATAAATATATGTAGTATACCTCAAACATCGAAGAAACAAGAACACAATGGTCTATACATCGAAATATCATACAGATGAACATCATGACTTTAAAAATAGAAGATGGTGCTTCATTATTCCTGGAATAAGGTGAAATCCAAAACAGAGAACTTATCTACACAAGAACTTTCAATATTAAAGCATATAAAGATCATAAAACAAAATTGCTCATACAGAAATGAAAATGCTTATATACCAAAGGTTAGAAAACACCATATAAAGGAATGACAACATAATATGATCAAATAAAAGATTAACTTGCTCATTAAGGAAAATGAAGTTACTTTTACACATTAAGTGTCAGCCACAACATTTAAATAGTGAGCCAAAGATTTCACTTAAATATATGAAAATTTAGTCATCAAGCAACTAATCTGAAGCATAGGTGCATTTCTTATTAGTATGAGGTTAATATGCAAGAGATGAATGCCCTGAAAATGTCAATGCTTCCATATAGGAACATTAGATACAAGTAGGAACAAGATAACCTCTGCAATCATAAGAAAAGAAATCTCATTGCAACAAGAACAAAGTGCGCATGATAAATAGTTCAATATTTAAAGATTGCTCAAAGCCATATAAATATTGAGTAAAAGATGATTGAAATAAACATGAGATATAGATAAATCAAAATGTTTAATATGATCAACATATAGCAAATTATGATAAACTCATGACATCACTTATAAAAAATTATGAAATGACAAGTCACTAATGGTCTTAATCATGGGTTTATTTCTTGTTAACACTATGTAAATATGCAAGAGACGAAATGCCCTGGAAATGTCAATGCTTCCATATTGGAATGTTAGAGATAAATAGCACATGAAATAGATACAATCTCAACAATATGTGAAAAAGAAACTATATCCCAATTAAAAAAAATATGACAAGCCAAAAAATATGATATCACATAGATTAAAAAAAATGATTTTACTTAAGAAGTTAATTAGCAAGAGCATATAATGATCATAAAGATATTACTTATAAAAGAATGAAATTGTTTTTACACAAAGGTCAACAATAAGATATAAATAAAGTAAATAATGATCACTAGATAACACATATGAGATTTTTCTTATAAATATTTTTTTATAAACAAAAAAAAGAAAAGAACAAATTAATTATTAAGTATATTTAAAAAATATTAAGCATTAGATGGTTTATAGCTATCATCATGACAATATACTAGAGATCCATGTCCTTAAAAGATGCCAGTATTTCCATATAGAAATGTGAGACAAATATATACCAAGAACAAGAAATAATATCTTAATAAACATGATTAGAAACAAAACCTAAGTGCAAAAAATGAATAACAGAAAACTTAAATACTTTACTGTACTGATCTGAATCTACAAAAAACACAGTTAGAAAAATAGTAAAGAAAAGAGAAACTTTTAGTTATAACCCTTTGAAAAAATATGCCCAAAAAAGCTCAGTCTTCTGTTATGGTCAAAAAGGTGGATTAAGAATGGCTATTCCAATTCCAAAAATAGGTTATAATAAAACATCCGGTAAGAAATGACCAAGTTACGGCCTTTTTTATAACTGCCATTTTTATTACCGAAAGGAAGCCTAGAAATGCCCAGTTTTCTGTTCTAGTCACGTTGGTGGATCCAGAATGGCATTTCCAATTCAAAAAATAGGCTATAATAAAAATTTTGGTAAAAACTGACAAAGTTACAGCTCTTTTTTATAACTGTTGTTTTTTTATTACCGAAAGGAAGCCCAGAAATGCCCACTTTTTTGTTCTGGCCACGTAGGTGGATCCGGAATGATTGTTCCAATTCCAAAAACAGGTTATAATAAAAAGACTGGTAAAAATGACCAAGTTACGACCCTTTTGTATAACTGTGATTTTTATTACCAAAAGGAAGCCCATAAATGCCCATTTTTTAGTTATGGCCGTGTGAATGGATCCAGAATGGTTGTTCCAATTCCAAAAACAGGTATAAAAAAAAAATCGGTATAAAATGACCAAGTTAAATGCCTTTTATATAACTATCATTTTTATTATCGAAAGGAAGCCCATAAATACCCAGGTTTTTGTTCTTATAGCGTGGGTGGATCTAGGATGACATTTCCAATTCCAAAAATAGGTTATAATAAAAATTCCATTAAAACCTAACCAAGTTACGACCCTTTTTATAATTGTCATTTTTATAATCGGAAGAAAGATCTCCTTGAGGAGAGCCCCGAAATCATGTAGATATACAGAAAAAAACATCAAGAAACCCTTGAAAAAATTCTGCAAAAATCTTACACAACAAGTTAAGGTTAGGGTAAAAAAAATGCAGAAATATTCTCAGATCTAAAGAGAAGCCTAATGGCTACCAGATAGAAAGAAAATTTACAACAAAATGACAATGACCAAATGATAATCGTTATTGATTCAAAACTACAAAAGGTACTAGATCATAGCAACCCACTCTGATACCATGTTATAATAGTAGAGTCAAGCTAAACTAGTTAACCTATCTAAGCAACCAACAGGATATCATAAAATATAAGAACAAGAAAAGAAAAGGACTAGAGAACACCAATATATGTGGTTCACACTAATGGGTTACATTCATGGGAAGGTAGTATTCTATTATCTCCAGAATGTCTTCTCCAATCTTACAAGAGAGCAAAGCACAAATACCCCAAAGAATATAGATGATGTACAATAGTGTCACAATAGTACCACTACTACATCAAGAATACATGATTGTATAGAGACTCACTTGACCCTATTATATACTAAGAGATGAGGAGGAATTACTTTCACATATTGCATGTGTGATAGTATAATTCTCCAAAATAACATCTCTTAATACAATACCATGGACAAATACTCTACACAAGTAAATACAACACCATATAACTATGGGTTAAATGTATTACTATTTTACATAAGATTGTAGACAACTTATGACATAATACAAAGACATTATTACCTTCCAAAGAATATAATATATTCCAACAGAAATAGCGTGATATAATGCTAGCCATTGTCTCTGAGTTCTATAAGTCTCCTTTAGGGATTAGCTGCCTTTGGAGTGAATTACTTTAGCATATGAATATATGGCTAGGGGTAAAATATATGATCATTAATATGCATGGAATTAATATTTTTGAGTATGATATGATAATATGGATAAGTAATACACATATTTGAACATGAATTAATTAATTAATGATAATGAGATAAAGCATAGAGAAATAAAATTGAAATTTTCCCATGCAAATGTTTGAGTCATGAACCAAAGTTATAAAGATTCAATTAAATATGAATGCTTCAATCAGTGCCTCAATCAAAGAATTAGTTGAGATATTAATGAATGTAATCAGTTAAGTAAAGAAGAGCTCAACATTCATCAATCAACATGCATCGGTTAACTAAAGAGATAAATGAAAAAGTTAGTAATAGAAATTGTGCATTAATGGCACTAAGAGTGAAGCAATGATGACAATTAATTTAGCATGTTAACTAAGTGATATGTAGTTAGTTAAATATTTATTTTGTTTCTCATTCAGTTCACATTCTATTAAGGCAGATAGCATTCCGTTCAAATCAATTAATATTAAGTTCAAGTCAATTAACATTCAGTTCAAGTCAGTTAACATTCAGTGCAAGTCAATTCACATTCAGTTCTCATTCATTTCACATTCAGTTAAATATAGTCAACGTTCATTTCAATTCAATTAACGTTTAGTTCAAGTAAGCTAACATTCAATTCAAGTTAGTTAACATTCAGTTGAAGTTAGTTCACATTCTATTCAATTCAGTTCACTTTCAGTTCAATACATTGAACATTCAGTTAAGGCTAATTGAGGGAAGAAAGAGTGCTAATTTTTGCATGGAGGGAGTTCTAGTTATTTCCTCCTTATGAATGCACTATGTAGTCCTCTCAGTATGTTTATTGAACCTCCTATGCACTACATTTTGCATGCTAGGGTTTTTTTCTTGTTATTAATATGCCAGGGATATAGCAAGTTCAATACAATTGCATACAATTGTTTTTGTAGGGTTACATTGGCTCTTGATGTGGTGATATATCTTGTTGGTCAATATGCTTATGTGTTGTAAACCATTCTCTGCAAATCTATCTATCATAATCAAAGAATTTCTATGTTTTTCATCCTTCGTGTTTGGAGGGTTTTCCTAGGGTATATCTTGTCTCTTGTGGTTGATTGATATGATAAGTTTATATTATGTGATATGATATAGGAATGATAAAATAATTATGTAGGATCGATACATACTTATATAGGACTGATATAAATCTGAAAATTTCCTTTATAATACATGAGAGAGAGGGTTGCATGCTTGCTTCATGGGCAATAAATATAGGACTGCATGATTGGTCATAATAAATTAGATAGAGGGCTTTGTGCTTGCTTCTTGAGATATGAATATGGGGATGCATATATCCTTCATAAAATATGATTTTTTGGATTGATATAGGACTGATATAGGGTTTGAAAACATCAAATAAGATATGAATGGGTTTATATCAAAACATTGATTTAGACTATGTACATAACAATGTGAACCATTTCCAGTATGTTGAAAGTTTTCATGTGATTACATTTATTGGTTATGTAATCTTATTAATCATTTGAATATTTTTTCTTGTATGGAAAAACATATTCTCTAACCTACAAGAATATGATGGCATGGATTCATTTGGATGGTTGATCTTGAAAGAGAGTAGATCAGGAGGTTCCTATGTTTCTTAGGAAGAAGACAAAATCGAAGCCCTAATTCTATTTGGAGAAACATAAAGAGTCATGAAGGTAATGTATTTATCTTAATTATATGCATATATATGTTAGATATAGAGGAGAATGAGTCTATGTGATGGAAGACTCAAATTTATGATTCTCACATCCTAGATGTTGAGAGGGAGAAGTGACATTTGCTAGCTCCTGAAATAAGAAAACCAGTATAACGGGTTGAATTAACCTACTGTTATGTAGAAACCATGTATGATACTCATATCTAAAAGGAATATATATGTAATAATCTTTGATGATTCTTAATTTTAAAGGTGTAATAGTCATTGGATAATATTTTTCTTCTGTTGAGGAAAAATGTTCAATAGAGTTATTGAAAGGATTCAAGAACAATGGATTGTAAATCCACGATCACACACATAAAGATAAATCTGATTATTCTTTAGATTTGTAGGATCTCATAGATGATATATATATATATACATGTCCTAGGATCAGTTATATGCTTTACAGTTAGTAGATAGACCTGTACTATAAATAATGTGTTGTGTTACCTATTTGGTACAAGTGTATTTTCAACTTAGGGACTACTTCCCCTAATTACAATGGAGGGTTTAAGTCAATGACCATAGATAATAATGACATTCTGAAAGGAGGAAAACACATCTCATGTGGGGTTCCAAAAATATACAATAATAATATCTTCCGAAGTTACAAATACAACAACATTCCCTTTTAAATAGGAAGGTATTATCTCGCCACAGTCATAAACAAATCTAGTCACAACATCGTAGATGAATCATCATCATCATTGCTGCCATAGTTATCATCTTGTCAATCATTGAATAGGGACATATGTTCATCTATTCGTTATAGGAAGTTTCTATAGATCCAACCTTGTTTCATCCTAGGTGTAGGCCTAGTCCTCATATATTTATTCATCATATCCATGAAAAATCCATCATGTAGGTATAGCCCATCACCATTCATTACATTTCCACTGTAATCACTTGCATCTCCTACCATCATCTCATTGTATCTGAATCATCTCGTCATATTTGAATCATCTTGTCATCACACACAGAGCACAAAATATATGCATACAATTGACTACCTGCATTCTGCAAACATAGGAGCACACAAGGACTCATTATGTTTCAACAATTATCTGTATCTACCACTACATGAGAATCGCTTAGGAGCACACCAAGTGCATTATGTCTCTCCATGATCAAATCATGTTCTACAAACATAGGAGCACGCCAAGACTCATTACATCTCAATGATGACCTGTGTCTACCACTATGTGAGAACCTCGTAGGTGCACACAAAGTTCCTTATGACCTCTCATTATTTCTAGGATGGGACCACATAAATATTGATTACATCCAAGCACAACATTCATACCATGCCATGACTCATTACATCCAAGGACAACCTCAAGGACTCATTACAACTGAGGAAAACCTTTGTACCACTCCAGGATTGATTACATCCAAAGATGACATTCTAGGACTCATTACATCTAAGAAACCTATGTACCAAACCAAGATTGATTACATCCCAATACGACCTAACAAGACTAATTACATCCTGGGAAAACCTGCATACTATTCCATGACTCATTTCATTTGGGGACAACCTGTATACCTTCCCATGTGAGATCTCATTCTATTGCATCAACATCTTCTAGGATTCTTTTCATCACTGGCATGGGATCACGCCTAGACTCATTACGTATGAGGTTAACCTGGATCTACCACCATGCAAGAAATAATTATCCCTCTTTCTAGGGACCTTGATCTAGAGAACACTAATTATTTCTCTGAAGTATTCAAATTCACTGTGTCTAGTGGATTCATTAACACATATTCTATATGCTCATCTATCACCACATACTAGATCTTCACTGCTCCTCTTTTCCCCATATCCCATATGTAGTGATACTTGAACTCGATGTGCTTTGACTTATATTGGATCACTAGATTCAGTAACAACTTCATGCAAGTCTGGTTGTCACAAAATATACAAGTCACCTCTAATTCAAGATCAAACAAATAAGACAATATCTTTAGAGTCCATACTACCTCATAACTAGCCAAAAAAGTTGAAAGATATTATGTTTTAGTTGTATTCAATGCCATGCAGTATTGCTTCATGCTAAACTAAGAGATCATATTGGATCCCAAACTGAAGAAACATCCTGAAGTTCTCTTCCTATCAATGCAATTTCCTTTGCAATACGAATCAACATAACCATGCAGGTTAACATTCTTACTTGCATGATACTTGAGCCCATAATCAATTATACCCTTTAGGTACCTCAATAGATGCTTTGAAGCTACCAGTTGAACATGTCTCGGATTTGTCAGGAACTGGATTATAGTGTTCACAACAAATAATATGTCTATTATCGTATTTGTTATGTATATCAATGAACCAATCATTCGATGATACATCATGGAATCAACTATCTCTGATGCAGCATCACAGTAGTATCATGTTCGATGCCATAGGTGTGTCTATCGCCTTGTAGTCCAACCTTATGAATCTATTCAAAATATACACTACATACTTTCCTTGACTAAGTAATATCCCATCCATACTCTACCACACTCCATACTAAATAAATAGTGCATCATTCCTGGGTATTTCATCTCAAACTCAATGGCAAGATTCCTCATTGCATCTACGATAGGTCATCAACATATAGCAGGAGCATCATCTGTCTTCTTCCTTCAACCTTGAAATAAAGGTTGGAATCCACTTTACTTTTCATAAATCCTAATCTCATAAAGAATATGTCCATTCTTCCATACCATGTCTTGGGTTCCTATTTCAACCCGTACAAGTCTTTCCTTAATTTGCACACATGTCTTCCTGTCATGTGTCTCAAATCCCAATGGATGCTCCACATACACTTCCTGTTCAACTACACCATTCAATAATTTTTTCTTGACGTCAATTTGATGTACCTTGCATTTCATTATGTATCCAATGAAAGTATCGATCTGATGGAAGTGTATCTCACTACGGGTGCAAATGTCTCCTCATAGTCTCTCCCTTCTTTCTGGGAGAAGCCATGCGCCACGAGCGTTTCCTTGTGTTTTTCAATGCTACCATCTGCAACATGCTTGATCTTGTAGATCCACTTCAAAGTCGTGATAGACTTCCCTTCCGATCTCATAGCTATCTCTTATACATCATTCTTCATAATTGACTAGTACACCTCAATCATGGGATTCTTCCATTCTTTCTTTTCTACAACCTCTTCGTAGTTGAAAGGTTTTTTGCCAATTGTGTAACATAGTAGGGCCACGTAGCTATTTTATGGTTTAGGTCTTTTCCTTTCTATATGCATTTCATTTGTAGTGCCATATCTTTCTGCATCTTGTAATATCTCCCATGCCCATGTTGTTTTTCTCTTATGGGATTTCTTCTCATGAAGTGGTTCTATAGACTCTTGTGGACCTTACATGTCATGATCTTCATGGTGTTCTAGAATTGTTTCTTATATTTCCATGTCTCAGGTTTGGTTGATTCAAGTTCTTCGATTTATTCAAAAGGTAGGATCTGGAGTATGCTTTTGAAGTGAATCCTCCAGCTAAATTCATCATCACTCATTCTTCGGAACAAGTCTCATCCTACAAGTCAAATTAAGTTGCATGATTAGAAACATTTCATAATTTCCAAAATATATTAATATTTAAAATTTTTAATGCATAAATATATATGTCACATAGTCATGCAACTATCTTAGCCAATGCTACAAGATTTATCCATTTCATGTATTCATATGGTAACTTTCTAGATGACTTCCATCTCTACGATAATATTATTAAGAGTGTGCACTACTCCAAATATATCAGAAAAGAGGTTTCATTCTATATAATTAACAATGGAGTGTTTTATATCACCATAGGATACTTACCCATAGCATGTAAGTCAGTAGTATATTGTTCATAAATGCAAACACTCAATCATGCATAATACATTGTCTGAATATAAATCTATACACAACTAAACAATATCATTTAAGTAAGTAGATGACAATTAAATACATATATTTATTTGTTTTGTGGGTGTACTCCCTCTTGATCCTTATCTCCTTGCAAGAATAACTGGATCCTTTGATAGTGTGTTCCATCTAATTCTAGGATCCTGTATCTGTCTTACTCATGCTTAAGTAGGTCCTCTATACTGAGTGTCACAACTCCATCCCTTCTTATACAAATATTGAGATGGATTCTTTGTCTATATTTATGGAAGTATTGGAACTACTTTGGTTGTAATCGATAGTGCTCTATAGTACAAATGTGCAAGCCTTTAGTGACATGGTTCACTTGGTTCTATGGAGTCATGAACCAATTCTTGTCCAGGTTGTCCCTTCAACTTGTACAAGCCTCCCTCTTTCTATCCAATCACTGTTGCATCATCAATTGCCTTTCCTTTTGGCCACATTAGGACTTGGCTATCAAATAATGCAACTCATATTCCCTTTTAATCTAGTGTAGATTTGGAGAGAATATTTTTCTTCAATCCTAGAACATATAGCACATATTTCATCTTCAAATATTTCCTACACTCTATCTTGTAGGAATATTCACCACTTCCTTTTATGGGGTATTGATAATCATCCCCAAGTTTCACCTTGTGAGGTGACTCATGCTCATACATATTGACGAATCATTATGTGTATCCCATCATATGTTTGGATGCCCCACTCTCTACAAGCCAATCATTTCTTCCATGTGAGATAGTTCCTATGAGTGTTGACATAAGTACATATTCTTCATCACTTGAAGAATTAGTTTCTTCTTTGAGTATATTTATTGTTTCTTCATCATCTTCAGCGGTGTGAGCATGATGGATCTTCTTATTTGAAGTTTTGTTAAAGGAGCCTCTGTTTATGGGACAATATCTAGAGTATTGTCCCTGATAATCACAAGTGTATCATCGAATGTTGGAAGGATATGTTTTGAATTTATTTTTTCTTTTGTGATGATGGTCCTCCATTTTATTGTGATGATGATCCTCCTCCTTTTTATGATATATTTTTGTGTGAACTCTAAGAGATTAATATTTAGTTTCTCCCATATTCTCTTCTCTTGTTATGAGTCAATCTTTTTCTTTTGTACATTATTCCTAGAGTTTGTTGAAATTGATTAACCTTCTTCTAGCACATATTCCTTGAATGAATAAATCCCATGATTCAGGAATACCATTCAAGGTGGTCATAAAAAATCTCTCCTTCTTATACATTCTCTTCAACTAATTCAAGTTGTTCCTTGATTTGAGCAACCTGTTATCAGGAATTTTACACCTCTTGCGAACAAGAGTTGTTCCTCTACCCTGCAAAGTACAAGTGTAGATCAAAAGAGAACAACAATATATCTTTCCCCTAAGTAATCAATTTGAATAACATGAAACTGAAATATTACCCAAACCTGGGTCCTTTTTTCCTTGCTCCAAAGGTCTTTGCAATTTTCAATACCTACAAAATAGATCAAAGGACAAAAACACAAAGTGAGAGCATCATGACAAATCAACTACCTATGTCAGTGATCAAGGATTCCAAAAATATCTAATCTGCAATTAAAACACATTAAATATGGGAAAATGGAACACTTTGGTATTAATGATGAGAGAGTAAAGTTGCAACCAAGCCTTGATGTTGATGGCTTTATCCTCTAAATAAAATATACAATCCTTCACACCTATGACCATCTCTTCACATACAAGCCCACTCTATCTTTCCTCTAACTCAGATCTCAATCCAATAGCATAAGGGTACTTTCTTTGTCCTCCCTCACTCACATCAGGAAGGCTTCATTTATAGGCTAAAACACATGAGATTAACTTGGGGAATGGGTAGGAAGTGATCTCAACAGGAGAGGGAGGTGAATGACATCTCTCCAAAGCTAGTAGGAACTGACTCTATGAAGACTTTCGCAAGGAAGCTTCCAGAACACTCTTTTTTCTCCTTTTTGGTCTATCAATGCACATATCAGAAGGGGTAAAAGCACTAACCTAACTTGTTTTCAAATAAAAGCGGAATATGAGTTCCTTGATCCACTACAGATAGCATCGTCAATGCTCTGTTAGAATTAGAGAAAAGCACCACCTTTCCAAAATATGGAAAACAACTAACTAAGGTACCTCAAGTCTATCTTTTTGAAAGTAAAACAGGTTATGGTGGAATTTCCATGTGCAACAGAATTTCCCCCAAAGTATGAATCTAGAAGGAAGTGATAAGTGAAATAGTTTGTAAGATATCAATATGGTATAGAGGCAATGAGAGATGAGCTCATAACTGACATAGGACTAATAAATTCCTTATCCAATTGAATCACGACTGTAGACCAATGCATTGCAGATCCATGATGATGACCATGTCATGGCTACTAAAAATACACTATAGATCCATGAATAATTGATGTAGGAGGCGGAGCATGGCTACAAGACAGACAAGGTAGATTCATGTTATCCAACCTCAAATACTGAACAAAACCACCAAACATACAATGTGGATCTATGTCAAGACTCTAATTGTTCTCCAAACGCAACCTAAGGATAGACAACCAAAGTGATGATGCCTAACAGCTCAGGGTATTCATTCCAATCCCAACATATATGATTCTAACCACATGAATAGATGTTTTGACATCAAACATGGCAGAAAACCACTAGATTACCAGTCATTTATGTATACTGTTAATAAGTGGGAGGAAAATCATCATTAATGTCAATGATCCCCAAGGTATCTCGGTACATTCTCTCAAGTGTGAATGGATGTTTTGAAGTTGAACAATTGGTAGAATATTCCAATCATAGGGCAATGATGAAAACTTACTGTTTGAAAGTGAGGAAACCTGCCATTGAGGCATGCAGGCTTCAAGGTACTTGACTAGGTTTCTAGGTCTAATTCCTAGATGATGAGTTGAATTCGACAGGAATAGACTTGTCAAAGGAGGGCCATGATGATTCCCCCATTAGTAACACAAAACACAGAACAAAATTTGTTTTGAAGTAGTGAAAATGACTCAGACATGACTGAATTTATGGATAGGTAAAGTTATTGATGATTTATTTTTTGGAAGAGACATCCTTCAAATAATTTTCGGCACAACAAATGACTTGGAAACATTGAATAGACAAGATTGAAACAAGATGTAATGCTAGGAATATGACGAAGCATTCTTTGAATTGACTCAAAGGAGTCAGGTGACTCATGAAAGTGGACTGACTCAACAACAAGATGAATACTCAACTATTCAGATATGCAAATGCAGACATGTGCCATGTTCAAAGGTGGACTGTAGACTTCCATAAATACAAATGAAAAACATTCCCCTTTCCCTTAATTTCCCCATCTCAACAAATGAGTGCCTATTTTTCATTTTTATGAGTCCAAAGAAGGTAACAAACACTCGTTATAGATCGGTAACGGTAACACTCATTATAACAAACACTTTTTGTTTTTAAGGAGACTAAAAAGAGATTAAATATAACTCGATAACGGGTTTCCTTTTTCATAATACACTTTTTACGAGTCTAAAAAAGAGAAAAAGTAGACTCAACACCCTTTTACTGGTAATTTTACGAGCATGTAAAAAGTGTGAAAGACGCTCAGTACATTTTCATTGCCACTCTATGATTGAAAAATACAAAAAGAGCTTAATTCATAGCCATGAGCTAAATTTTGACCCGGAAGCTCAAAAACATATTAAAGATCCAACTTCATTAAAACTATATAAACAAATAATAAAACCCATTTTATAAAAAGTAATTTTGGATTTCAAAAATAATTAAATTGAAATAAAATACCAAAAGTTCCAAAATTACTATAAATAGAATGGAATAGTAAAAGAGTTTTGCCATTGTCTTTTACCATTTTGAGAGTTAGAAGCTGGAGAGAAACAAGGAGATCTCCCTTGGGTGATTAATGGCATTTTGATCCACCGTTTTCCCATTTTGCTTGGAAGAGGTAAGAATTACAACCATTTCTTTTTCATGCCCATATTAATTTCTTGGTTTTTAACTAAAGATAGAGGGTTTTTAATTGCTACGGAGGAGGTTTTCGACCAGAAATAGAGGGTTTTTAAATGTTTCAGAGCCTTAAAAAATGTGCTGCAGCAACCCTTATTTTTGTCTTCCCGTGAGCGCGACAGCACTCTGTAAGGATGGGACAAGTGCATCGTAGGCGCTCTGTCCACAACTGGCATAGGCGCTAGTACACAATGCTCTGCCAACGTTGAGGCAGAGGTGCTTATAGTGCTCTATCTACACCATGTGGAGGTGCTAGGCGCTCTATGCATGAACAACAAAGGCGTCTTAGGCTAGGATTTCTCCAAAAACAATCCCTCCATCCATCAAAATTTAAATTTTTTCTCTTCTTCCTGTTAAAAACACTTTTTAATGTTTCTAATACATATTTTTAAATGTTTTACAGGTCAAAAAATCATCCATACCATGGTTATCTGGAAAGAGAGAGAGCATGAAACAGCAAACTTCCAAGCTGTTAGTGATCTAGCTACCGTAGAGGCTCTAATGAACTGTGAGCTACTAAAATTTTTCAGGGTACAAGGAATGAAGGATTACATCCATATTATAGAGTACATTATAGACATGTGGGATCCCTAACAGCAATAGTTTTTGGTCGGGACCCACATCTTGACCATAGACATCAAGGACATTTACTTCTTGACTGGGCTGTCTTGGAGAGGGAAACCAGTGGTTCTATCCAGGCCACAAGGTGGTGAAATTTCCCTGGATGATATTATTGACCGATATTGTGCACTAGGGATGCCTTCCCAATCTGGGAAACTTCACATCCAACATATAGTGGATCGTCCTTTGAGGATGATAGTCTATACCATCGGGAAGGTGGTCGGTACTAGATCCACTCACCTAACTACTAGGGAACATATGTTGTATTCCCTAGAGTGTATGGAGCCTACAGTTTTTAACTGGTGTGAGGGCATGCTAGTTAGCCTAAAATATCAACTGAACAAAATCAAGAGGGGAACACCTAAATAGTTTGGAGATGGATCTGTGGTGGTGTCTTTCATCCTACAGAGGGTGCCCCACATGAGGCCTCAAGTGACTAGGAGTGGGATAATCGAGGTAAGAAAGACATTATCCATCATGTTTTTAGGTTTTTTATTTATTTTATTTTTATTTTATAATAATGAGACAAGTGAAAAATAACCTATGAATACAATGGACCTATACATCCATTTGGGATGTCGCCTATCGGCATGTAGGATGGGATTAGAGATTTGGTGCCATCTTTCTCTGAGGAAGATGAGGAGCTCGTAGATCTATAGGAGAACCTACAATGTTTGACTATAGGGATTCTTGATGTTACCACTGATGACCTGCCCAGGCCCTACCACCGTCATACCGTCAGGGTATTAGGACAGTTTTCCAGGCTACTCTGTAGTGTGGCCCAGGCCATTATATGTTACCATGAGCAACACCATGACGATGACTAGTGTATAGAGACTTTCCACTTTTTGTATATGTATTATTACTGAAAGCTTCAAAGCTCCATATTTTTCCCTGTATATGTGTTTTTTGAACTCATGACAATCCTGAAATTTGAGGGCACTGAAAGCTTGATGCTTCATCCCATTTTTGTATCTCAGTTTTACAGTTTATATATATGTATATATATG